>PVKM010003080.1:0-59979 GCA_004027735.1 Carollia perspicillata
GCATAGGTTCTTTTGGATTGGTGTTTCAGGGTTCTTAGGGTATAATCCTAGCAGTGGAATTGCTGGGTCAAAACAGGAACCTAAGCAACAAAACAAACAAGCAAGCAAAATATAACCAAAGACATTGAAATAGAAAACAGGCTGACAGTAAGCAGAGGGGAAAGGGGAGGGAATTTCAGAGGAAAATGGGGAAGGGGTCACAGGAACAAATATAAAGGACTCATGGACAAAAACTAAGGGGGGTGGAAATGGGAGGGAGGTGGAGGGCACTGGGATGGGAGTGAAAGACAGAAAACTGTACTTGAATAACAATTAAAATAAAATTTTTAAAAAAGAGAAGGGCATGGTAGCTGAAGCTCTGTGAGTTAGGGAGACAGTGGGAAAATATAGCCTTAGGGAGGAAGGCAAAGGTCAGATCAAGAAAGATCAGGTGGATCTAGTTGAAGAATTTATGTTAGAATAGGATACGTTCTATACACTTACTATTAACTAGTAACATAAAATATTTAAAATTTCTTAAATGCTGGAATAACTTGATAAATTATTTAAAAACTCTCCAGGAGTTGTGAAAGAAAGCAGTAAAGGATGACAAGAGTGAAAGCAAGGAGCCCAATTATACTGTAATTTTGACCTGAAAAAGATGGTGGCAAAATAGATCAAGAATCGACACTCATTTGTGACACTTTGGAGGGTTAAACTGACAGCATTTAGTGATGGAGCTGAAGTACATATTGGAAATGACTACTAAGCTTTAGACTTTGAGAAAAGCATGGTTGAAGGAATCATTTTCTGAGAAGTAAAAGAAATCAAGGATAGAAAATATTTGGCTGAAAAATCAACAGTTCAGTTTGGATATGTTAAACTGAAGTTAACTCCGAATAATCCAAGTGCAATAGTAGTTGGATATACAAATCTGACTCAGGAAAGGGGTTTGGATGAAACCTGCAGCTTTAGGAATCATCAACCAGCCTATAGATGCACTTAAAATCATTGGAACGGTGGGGTCAACTAGGAGAGAATGAAAAAGGAAATAAGAGTCTAGCCAGTGAGATCAGCTATATAGAAGATTGATGCTGATTTTTAGCAAATGTTACTAAGGGTATTCAATCTCCTTTCAAATATGTATAGCTAGAATTCTGAAGACTGATGGCTGTAAGTTGGGGTTTAATTAAAGTAGAGTCAGTGTGAATGGCAAAGAAAAGCTTGTTCTACTATATTGAATACCATCAAAGAAAAAAAAAACTTTTGATAAAATGCATCCAGTAATCTCAGTGAAACAAGAAGAGAAATGGAGTTTTTGTTTTATTGAGAATATAATAGGTCCCTTAACTTGACCAAATCATTGTTGACCCTGTATTGAGAAAATGTTTGAGAACAACAATTATATTAACATGGTAAAATCCATTCAATCCTCCACTCTGCTAAATGAAGAGAATTTTAAAGTCTGTAGTTCTATTGTATTTGGCAGTTTCAGAATCCCTCATCTGTCACCTCTCCCCACCAGATAAAATGCCAACACAGACCAGGTTAGAAACTCACAATGTTAATGTTAGTCCCTATAAAAAAATGCATTCAGTCCACTGCAGAACCAGTTGAGGTGCAACTTGCTGTATATAATGGTGAGAGAATGGGAATATTGAGCACTTGCTATCAGCTCATGGGTCTTTAGATTTTAGAAAAGAAAATGTCACGAGAAAAAATCATATGGCTCATCACTAGTATTAATTCTTTATTTATTAGATGCGTTTACTCATTACAAGTTTTACCAAAGTTAGAAACTAGAATTTTGCCCTGGATGGTGTGGCTCAGTGGAATGAGTGCTAGCCTGCAAACCCAAGGGTCGCCAGTTCATTCCTAGTCAGGGTACATGCTTGGGTTGCAGGCCAGGACCCCAGTAGGGGGCGGGCAAGACGCAACCATGCATTGATATTTGTCTCCCTTTCTTTTTCCCTCCCTTCCCCTCTAAAAATATATAAATAAATAAAATCTTTAAAAAAAAACCTAGAACTTGGAAAATTCATTCCACCAAATCACAGACTAAACATATCTGTTTTCACATATGTTACTATGAAGATTTATCAAGAAATATCTAAAAAAAACCTCAAGAAAAAGTAGGGAAAAATAAACATATTTTGAAAACCTAATTAGTGCTTAGCATTGGGCAATTGTTTTCTATTCTTCATATTTATTATCACAAAATATCTAAAACATTCATGCACCTTTAACTCATTACACCAAATTAATAACAGATCCCATCTTTCAATTTTCTCCCTTATCCACCTTTTCTTCTGGCTTAAATAAAATTATGTATATTGCTTTCTACTCAGAGAAACAGTACAAGGCTGTTGTGTGTGTGTGCATATGCAGAGTTGACTATTGATTGAGTTACACGTGACCAACTGTTCTCAGAAAGAACTGGAGGATTTGTTGGTCAGCCACCTGTGGTACATATTGTCTCATTGAGATGAGCTGATCATCTACTGGTTTCTATAACTGTAAAAGTTCAAACATGAGGAAGTCAGCTAATAGGAGCCTGGTGAAGGTGGGTAGTCCATGTAGGATTATACCCTAAAAAAACAAGCAGAATCAGTTAAGGAGGGAGAAAGGTCCATAAAACTGTAAAGAAATACAGAGATGAGGAGAGTATGTGGCTTCAAGGGAACAAAGTTGCTCTGCTTGCTCACTGGTTTTCAGGTGCCATTTAATGGGTTCTGTTTGTACTTAACACCCAGAGCATCCATGGTGTTTCCTGTATCAGCATATTGACCAACAGCATCCAGTTTTCAAATGAAACAAGAAATGATCTTAACTGAATATTCCAAAAAGTGTGTACATGGGTAGAGGTTAGAACAACAAAGTATGACCATAAGCCTTATGCATAATATTGAAGAAATGAAGCCAGAATACATAAACATTGTTACATCTAGAAAACTGAATATTACAAACTCATTTTTACATACATGCATTAGCTTGACATAAAGGTCAAAGATGTACAATCACATATTTATTTTGATATCAAGTATGTGAAAGTGTTTTTGTTTGGTTGATGGGATTAGAGGTTATTTTATTTCAGTGGCTTTTGTTAATTTTTAAATTGTCCATATGAAGCATGCATTACCTTTCTAATCAGACTAATAAACTAAGTAAAGATATAAACTTATCATAAATCAAAACAAAAAACAGAATATAGTAGACTATGATTGTACCCTATGACTTAAAAAAATAGGTAAACAACTAGAGGGGCACATCATGATGTGACTTCAGTAAATTTTTGTGATGCCAGAGGCAGATTAAAGATTGTTTTGGTGTTTTCACTTTCTTGCATAGCTTTTCTCCTAACATTTAAGTTAGCAGGTAGCGTGAGCATCTGCCATGGGTCCGGCATGTATTCAGCAGACATCTATCTGACATGCTGCCCTGAGCAGGTCCCTTGCTAGGAATACGACAACGGTGATTGTGGTAGTTTATGTCAACTGAATGAAATCATTATGTTCAAGAATCTTTCTCAAAACAAAGTTCCTAGAACACAATACAGCAAAAGCTTTTAAATGGATGAATTGTGATCCTAGATATGCCTGAAAGCAAATTTGGTGCTGTTGAATATTAAACTCCTCAAAGTAGTGGATTGACATGAAATACTGGCAGCATCAAACTATATTATATAAATAATATTCATGTAATGTAACTTTTAAAGAGAGACAGGATTTTGTCTTTATGATAGAGACATATATAATGATAGCTGATGTCTGGAAGGTATTAGACTGTGGTTATAATAATCACTATAATTGTAGCAGTTCATGCTAGCTCAACTGAACATCTATTCTTCATTTGCCCCTAAAGTAATTTGTTCTACATATGAATATATAACACTCATCAATTTAAAGTGCCATCCCTTGGCTATGTGGGTCATTAAAGAAAATACATAATGTATGAGTTCAACAATCTAAACTTAGAGGGGAAAGTCTTTTTAGCCAAGTGTGAAATCACTGCCACCAGGCTGACTTCTGAATTTTAATCCAAATTAAGCCATGATCACAAATGCCTATCAATCAATTTCAGCATTACTCCCTGATTTTATTTTGAACAGAACTGTTACCCTTAGACTCCAATATTCATCATTAAACCAATTGACATCAGAAAATTACATAGATAACTCTGCAAAGCTACAGAAATTTTCCACAGGGCATTGCTTTTCCAAAAGACAAACAATCAAACCTTAAAAGTGTGCCAAAGTCTTTGGAACTAGTTCATTTAAGGAATATGACTCAATACCAGGAATAACAGGATGAGTGATACTTTTGCTGTGGTAGTAAGTAACCAATAATGAGTTTAGTGGGACTAAATGTTTCCCATTTTATGTTCATAATGTTTGGGGCTCTATTATGGTATATGGAATATAAAGAAATCAGAATTAAAGAAGGATTATAACATACTTGGTGATCATAGTAATATTATGCCATTACTTTGGACTGTTTAACCTTTTCCATTTGTATAAATATTATTTTATAATTCACTACCTCCAATCTCATTTCACTTGCAGAGCTTTAAATAGGATTTGAGCATCCTAATAAATTAATTGTATTTAGAAACAAAGTCTGTCTGTCTCTGATCACTCCAGTCAGCCTTGAATAGTAAGGTTGGCAGGTTTTTCAGGGAAGTGCATTCATTTATTACCTTTATCCAAGTACCCTCATCCTCCGAACATCTGAAAGTAGGTAAGATTCAAAACTTAGGAAACTTGGAAAATTGCTTTCAGGAATACAGCTTTCAGTGAAATGCAAAAGGTTAATTTCTCCATGTTTTCTTCACACTATGACATATTGATATAAATACTGAATTTCTTGACAATTTAGCAATTTTTGCTTAGGTGGCACTCATAAACAAATATAAAATCTTAGAATGGAGGTTTGTTTTCTTTTAAATTGATGCATTTCTGGGCAATAAATGGAAATGCATTGCTTTTTTTCCTCCAGAAGATTTTTTGCAGTTCAAGCGAAGGGGGAAAAATAGCTATAGGATATAAAGAGGGGAGGCATTACATAATTCACGGGGGATTACAGTTGCAACATAGACTTGTGAATTACATTTTGGTACAGGGTGTGCTTGTGTGTTTTTCCAAACATAAGCATAAAGATGCAGGAGATCGTAGTATCGTTTCCTCTTCCTGATAATTGGATGTTATTTCTCTTTATTGCAGTTTCTCATGGTAGAGACTAAATGTTTGTTTTAAATCAATATGAAAATGTTGAGCTATTTATTAACAAATTAAGGGAATGCATAAAATATTTTTAAGTTATTTGTCTATTCTTAGGTGTAAAATTTTTGTATTCTTTTGGTCTTCCAGTAGAATACTAATTCCAAAGCAAGAGTGCTACTAAACTTCATATATTTTACACACTATAAAATTTTTATTTGTATTCTATGTTTAGAAGTCCTGAGAAGAGTTGAAAAACAACTTGGTCTTGAGAGTTGTTACAACCATATAAACTACTTTAAAGCCTTTGCATGATGATTCTCAATGGAGATCTTGGCATTTATATGTAGTTTAAAATATGTGCTTAACATCCTTATAAATAAAGTACTTAGCTAATAAAAATGTCTGAAAATATTGCTGATGACACTGACAATATAATAAGTTTAACACTAAATGTTCATATAAATGTGTGTGTGTTTTATAAAGCATATAAAGATATGGTGGTATAACATTTTAAAAATGTAATAGAGATATTTAAGTAAATTATGTAAGTTAATAAAAGAATCAAAAGTTGTATGTGTTTTCTTGGGTGGGAAAGAGGCATATGTTTGACTTGCCATAAATTTATGTTGAATGGAAATCAAATAAAACCCAACAACTTTCACTATTTTACTTCCAGAAGTAAAATAAAAAATACATGCCATGTTGTCAGTTTAGTTTTTATTTTATTTTACTTCTGGAACTAAAATAAAATAAAAACTAAACTGACAACATGGCATGTATTTCTTCATATAAAAATAAAAATTGATTTTAGTTCTGTTTATTTATTTTACTAATCTCAAAGTTTTTTCCCCCTAAATGGCTTAAAGTTCTTTTTTTTAACCTTTTAGCCTGTGAATGCATTATTGAGTTTACATTGTAAATATCATTTTAACCTTAAAACAGGAACATATATAGGTTCAAAACTAGAAATCTGTTGAGTTCTGCAAGATAGTAACAGAAAGCTTTCCTTCACTTTGTTCCTTTACACAGCCCTTGCCCTTGCTTTTATTCCTTCACTCATGTGACTCCTACTTTTCTGCCAGGCCTTGTTGGCGATGCCAGGGCTACAGCAGTGACGAATGGTAGACAAAAATCACATTATTCACAGATCTTACATTCTAGTGGGGAAAAAAGATGATAGCTTGATAATTAAGCAAAATGTCTGCTGTTAGACTGTGATGGTAAATAATTAAGCAAGGAAGGTGGGTAGGTAGCATTTGAGGAGACAGTGCTTGTATGCATATGGTGGTCAGTTAGGATGTTACAATCAACTTATGAGAAGAGGTCTGAGGGAACTGAGAGAGAGAACCATGCACAAGGAGGGGTGAAGAGTAGTCCAGGCAGGGACATTCCCCAAGAGGGGAGTGTGTTTAACATGTTAAAGAACAGCCAACAGGCCAGTGTAGAGGGTGTGAGAGAAAGAACAGTAAGAGCTAAAGTTAGAAAGGTATGGAGACAACTCTAAGCATTTTAGCTTTTATCCTTCGTGAGATCTGAAGCCACTGGTGTGTTCTAAACAGTGCAGCACATTGTGAATTTGTTTTGAAGGGATTATCTTGGCAGTTGTTTTGCAGAAGGAGACAGCAATAGTGGAAACTGGAGAATAGTTGGGGAAGGGGAAGGGGAAATTAAGTGCTTATGGAGGGAGATGTTGAAGCATATAATAGGTTAGTTCCCTTCAGAAATTGAAAGATGGAAAATAAAAGAAAATTTATGCAATTTTATAACAAACCTGATTTCTGTAAATTTTTTGCATTAGTAATTTTTTATATTTTTGAAGAATGCATGTTTCAGAAAATAAGTTATACCTTTTATATAGGCAAAGGTGAAGAGGTTTCAATGAAAAAAGTATTCTTATACACTGACTGTTTATACAGAATGGTAATTCCTTTCTGCACAATAACTTGATAATATGTAGCAAGAACCTTAAAAATATTTACAGTCATCTTAATTATTACACGTCTAGGAATCTATCATTAGGAAATAATAGATGTTAATGATTTATGTACAAATATGTAAATTGCTGTGTTGTTGGTAATAGTGAAAAACTGGAAGAGAACTATGCATAATTTAGCATAGTTTGTATTGTATGAGAATTATCTTAGAAGTTGCTTAGAAATTTGGAATAATTTACTGGTAAATCCTATTTGGACCAAGGATTTTAAAAATATTTTATTGTTTATGCTATCACAGTTGTCCTACATTTTTCCCCTTTGCCCTGCTCTACCAGCCCATCCCCCACTGGACCAAAGATTTCCTTGTTGTTGTTGTAGTTGTTGGGGAGAGAACAATTTTCCAACAAACACATTATGGAGATATATTTAATAATGCTAGTTCTGTGAATGTATGGGTTCTATACATTTGAAGCCAATCCTAATTACTTGTCCATCTATTAAGGGCTCTTCTATGCTATGGGAGAGGAGTAAGAAAAAAAGTAGAAATAACAACCCGGAGTCCAGTAACTCTCGTAAATGCTGCTGCATTCTCAGGAACTTAACTTCAGCGAAGATTCAGTCTAAGCTGAGGCTGACTAAGAAGAAAATTTATTATAGTAAATTATTTAGGATAAAAAGTTACTTTTTTATTATTTTAGTTCTATTTTAAATGCTTAAAAATGATGCATCTCCTTTGATTTTAAAGTGAAATGAATTAAAGATTACAATGGCATTTCTTTGACCTAGACTGTCCTCAACAACTGATTATTTGGGGTATTTTTTGTTGATAAATTACTTACTTAACTCCCCTCTAGGTTTAGCTCGGTTCACACTGTTGACAATTTCAAACTAATCAAACTTCCAGTATTTTGAAGTATAGAATTTAACCTGGTTTCTTCAAGAAGCTATTCAGATTCTCTCTCTTTACTTACAACTTTTGTTGACATTCAGTCATTAAGATTGCTACATACACATCCGCTTCACTGAAGTGATTTACTTATGGATGGGAGATAATAGAAACTAATCTTTATAAAACAAATAGTGAAGCTTCTAGTGACAATATACTTCCACAAGTACTTTGAATGCATTATCCTGAAGACATTTCTGGAAAAAACTAAGGCAAAGATAAAAAGTTTCCAGCAGATGTAGAGATTTGTAGGTGGGTATAGTGACTTCTTTCCAGAGAAAGATACTGAGCAGGCATTTACATAATTAGCTCCTAGGACCAGTTTCCTTTAATTCTTCACACAGTATTAAAATTCCATCACCCTTTATGTTAACACCTTTGCTAAATATCTTCTTGCTCAATGAGAAGCCAAAATTTTTTTATAATATATTTTATTGATTATGCCATTACAGTTGTCCCATTGCCCCCCTTCATTCCCCTCCACCCTGCACACCCCCTCCCAGCCACACTCGCTCCCTTTAGTTCATGCCCATGTGTCATAAGTTCTTTAGCTTCTACATTTCCCGCACTACTCTTGCCCTCCCCCTGTCTATTTTCTCCCCACCGTTTATGCTACTTATTCTCTGTACCTTCTCCCCACTCTCCTCCTTCCACTCCCCTGTTGCTAACCAAAATTTTAATACAGCCAAAGGAAATTCAAAATCAGAGTCCAAGAAATGCTGCCACTTATGATGCAAATTTTGTATCATGTAGATACAGTCACATTTTTATGAGAAAGCAACTTTGGATCTCTGGAGAGAGCAAAGTAATTTGAATCAAACTGGAAAAAGTATGAAATTTTCATAAATTGAAAGTACAGTAACTAGATTTAGTTAAATGGAAATCAAAAGATATGGCCTAGCAATCAGTTGGCAGCATGGCCATTTTTAAGACAGTCGTTGCAGAAGAGGTAGGTATAGCCTCTGGGCCCATCTATACGGAATAGTTTGATCACTCCTTTGTCCAGAGGATTATACTCTTCTTTCCTAATCTGGCTTTACACACATGAGTCTATGGAACATAGTTGTCACATACTCAATTCTTTTTTTTAAAGATTTTATTTATTTATCTTTAGAAGGGAAGGGAAGGAGAGAGGGAGAGAAATATCAATGTATGGTTGCCTCTCGAGCATCACCTGCTGGGAACTGGCCTGCAACCCAGGCATGTGCCCTGACTGGGAATCGAACCACGATCGTTTGGTTCGCAGGCCTGAGCTCAGTCCACTGAGCTATGCCAGCCAGGGCTTCAATTCTTTTTTTTTTTTATAATTAAGTGACCACTATGGTGTTGCATTTTCAGCCATGACATCTTTGTCATTTTATGTAGCTGTCTTTCCTAGATGACTCTGTTTTCTGGGGTTGGATTGTCCTGGCTCCTATAGCATTATCAGTATGTGCCTCCTCATTTGTGTTCCCTCCCATAAATCATGCACTTAAAATCACATGGGATTTTGTGTCTTTTCATCTGTTAAAGACACCTCTAATATGTTGTTTAAAAATCCTTTCCCAAAATACATATGAGCTAATTTTAAAAATATTTTGGTGTGATTAACATTTTGACATGAAAAACATTTAATATATTGATGTTTTAGTCAAAGTGACTTTAAGAAATATTAGTAATTTTACTTAAACTCAAAAGTAAAATTTGGTACAATATTTTCCAGTTTTAATATTCATGAATAACTATTGTTGGGCAAATATAAAAAGCAACCAAAGGACAAATCAGAATCTGGAGAATCTTTATGGTCGTTCACTTATTTACCTAACCAACAATTATTCACTGCTATTTGGAAGAGGAGAAGTGAACTAGAATTTGTGTATGTGTTCACGTGTCACTATATTTTGCATTTCACATATATAAATTCACTTAATAATTTTAATAATTCTGGGTATGACTTACCATTTCTATTTTGCAGACAAAGAAATGAAACTCTGAATGCCTAAGTGTCAGATGAGAGACAACTGTCAGTTGGGATTCCAATTCACAGCACTTTAAATCTAAAGATCTTGAATGTAAGGTAAGAACTACAATGATGCCCCAATCTGATTCACTGGGTTGTGCAAAGCTCTTGTATGTATGCATTAGAGTATAAAAATCGAATGTGGATTCTGGCTTAGGTAGTTTTTAGTTTGCAAAAGTGATAATATCACTGTATGTAAATATACAGTAATGAAAAGTAGAATATTATGAAACAAAAATAGATATAGATCTATCATAGATTATATAAAATTCTGTTTAGATGAACTTATAATTTGAAGATCTTCATGCCTTTGTTCAATTTCTTAAATGTTCTGTCCATTGAGAAATAGAAAAACATTGAACCTAAAAGACAGCAACAAATGGTTATCCAAAGTCAAATACAATTATAACCTATAATATTCTAATTTCTAATTTATCTCAGTTTTGGTTTCTGTAGTATGCATTAAGAAGAGATGGTCCTCTTCCAGGTCATAAAAATTCAAGTTCACATTTTTCAGTTCTTCATGCCATTGAATTCTCTCATTTATCTTTTAGATATGAACTTCGGAGAAGCACAGGAGGAAGGGTCAGGCTGCCAGAAACTCTTTCAGTAGCACAACTGCTTAGTTTCAGGCTGTCGGCATAGTAGTAGACAGGACATAATGTTTCCGCAATTAATCTTTCTGATGTACCAATGATACTTCACAGAACAGAACGATTACCAGTAGTTACTTGCTCTTTTTATCCCATTCCTGGCCGATGAGCTCAGCCAATGAGCCAGAAGAGCTGTGATTGAAAACCAAAAAGGAGCCAGAGCTATTAGCATTTTCCTTTCCTCAGTATGGTCATTTCCTTCAGTTCACTGAGCTTGAATGGAGCCTATTTGATGAAATAGGAACTCTATTATTGCTAATCATCATCATCTATATATACACATACATATGTACTCATATACTGTTTTAGCTCTACTATTCTTATAGTTACAATACATGGCTGTTTACATATGTGTATATCCTTCAGAGCAAATTTTAAAACACAGAGATTGACTCTCCCAAATAGAACATTAGGAGGTAATATTATCCTCTATTTTCAGAAAGGACAATAATGGTGTTCAGAAGCTAAATGGCAGGGAGCAGTTCCCTCTGTGCCTCCAGCAGTGATTCATATTTTTGATAGCTCAGAGGGCGTTAAGCTTTGTCTCTGTCGCAGCAGCCTTTTTATACCTGAATGAAGATATAAATCCTGGGGCACCAGAAGGAATAGAGCCCATATACCGTGCCCTGTATGCCAGGAGTGACTATGCAACAGCCAGAAACAGAAATAAGTATAAACATCCCTACTCCATACATTACTATGTTTTTTCAGGAAATGAAGCTGTATTCCACTGAGTAATTTCAACAGTGGTCAAAAATGAATTTCTGAAGACACGTTATGTTTGCACTCCATCAGGAGAGTTGGAAAGCCCAGTTTCAGTGACCAAATGAAACAGTAACAGCTCAATACGCAGGCAGCATTAGCCCCACCATGCCTGAAGCAGATCCAAACGCTCTTTGCAGAGTCTGAGGCCCTTATAATGACTCTTGGGCCTCGGGAAGGCTCCTGGCCCAAAACCCTGCCCATTGAAATCTGGGGATGAGAGAAATGATGAGGAATAAGCTCTAGATTCTGCTTCTCAAACTCTGTGAGATGCTGAGGCAAGTGGGTACCTCCTGTTCCAGTTAGCTAGGGTGGACAAAATACATTTTCACATTTCACTGCAGGAAGGTTCTTCCTGGCCCACTGTCCTCTCTCCTGAAATATGCCCCCTTCCGTCTCAGAATCATGGCTCCTCCTCCTCGCTCCTCCGTGCTTCAAGAACAAAGGTGGGAAGTTCTTTCTGTTGAATTACTTTGGACCAGGCCTGAGTTTTACTAGTTATGCCAAGATGGTGCTGAACGCTACCATTTTTGTTACCTCTTTGTGTTTTTGAAGCATTTGGCTAGTGAAAGAGTGGATTTTCAACTACCTAAGTGTGGTAGTGTCTCACTCAGCTTTATATTTTCTAGTTTCCCTCAGATTAATTTCTGCAGTACACATTCTGTAGTAGTTAAATAATTTGTTGTGACTCCATTCTATTTATATTTTTATTTGTGTATAGAAAAGTATTTTGGTTTTTATTTCAGACTTCTTTGTAGGAAATCACAAGATTATATGATTCTTCTAGTATGTATTCTCACTTCTCAATATAATTTTAAACAAAAATAACTGAATATTGCCCAAGCTCACATGATCTCCCAAGTCAGATGTGATTCTAATAATTCTACCACCCTCATTTTCTTTTAGAACTACAGCAGTGGTATGACTAGCTCAAGATTGGTTTACAGTCTATTTTTGTTCAGTGAAGTATCTCAAGTGCCCAAAATGGTGTTAGATATATAAAAATCAGTCAGTGTTGTTAAAATTATCACTACAGATACTTGAGGATGCACATAGCAAAATTTGCTACTTTTATAATGGATATTTCTCATTTACTTTTTTCTCCCTTTACTTATTATAATTAAACTAAACACACAAGAGGAATTCTTGACAGGTCAAACACATATTCAACTGTAATACATCCTAAATCACCAACCATGAAAAACATAGATTCAAGTGATGACATCAATCAATTTATTATGGATCAATTTGCAGTCAAGCATTCCCCTAAACCTGTCTAATGTTTTGGCAAGACACTTGAAAAGACTCACTAAAAATTTATTAGTGTAGCTTGAAATAGTTTTTTTCTTTTTCCTTTCTCTGGCTCAACAAAGAGAATACTGTTTGCCCTCTGAACATATAGATTTTATAGTTTAACATAGCAAAGGTTATGCTTGCCAAGAATCACAGTTTATAATGAGCCTTTATTAGAACCATTGCTGTGTTTTAGCGTTCATTTCATGTACTGCATTTTTTATTGAAAACTTTTTCTATGAAAATTTGTCTGTTTTGTAATCAAAGCTTGAGTGTTGGCTTGATACATTTTGTATCACTTTGCGTCTTCTTTTAAAAAGGTTTGAACCTAAGTAGTTCAGTTAACTGATTTTGAATATATGCAATAAGTAAACTTTAAAAGCAGAAAACACGTTAGTGTTGAAGAACATGTTGTTTTCACATGTAATGTTTGTAAGGAAGATATAAGTTTTGAGTGACTATATCAGACACTGATTTAAATCTCCAAAGTATTATCTTGGCACAGTGGCAACAGCACCAAATGAATGACCTTGTAGGTTACTATATATTATGAATTTAAGATTTTCTGGTTTATAGAAGAAAACAAACTAAAACTTCAAACTGAGACTAACAAAAATGTGAACTTTTAAACTCAACTTCTGTATACAATAAAAACTTAGTTGTTTCTACTGACCAAAAAGTGTCAAAATTAACTGAAATTTTCTTCTGGGATGAAATCTGATATAAATGATGGCAGCATATTTATTAATAATTATCTCCATTTGAAAATGTTTCATAAATAAGCTAAAAGAAGTGAGTTTTGATTCCTCCAAATATCACTTTCTAACAAAATACATTAAAATTTTCCTTAAGCTTTATGGAGGTATAATTGATATACAAAAAATTTCACACATTTAATGTATACACCTTGGTGAGGTTGGAATGTATTCACTGGTTATGCCATCATAACAATCAAGGAACTGAACATACCCATACCCGTTACTTTCCAAACTGTCCTTGTGCTTTTTGGCATGTGTACCTGTGTGTGTCCGTTTGGTGGTAAGTACATTTAACATGAGATCTATTCTATTAATATATTGTGAAGCACACAATGCTGCATTGTTAACTGTAGGTTATGTTGTACAGCCACAGTGTGGAAACAACCCAAATGTCCAATGTCCATCAACAGATGAATGGATGCTACACACACGATGGCATATTATTCAGCATTTAAAAAATTCTGTTATTTGTGACAACATGGATGAATGGATGAACCTAGAAGACATTATATTAAGTGAAATAAATAAGCCATTCTCAGAGGAACAAATGCTGCATGATTCCACTTATATGAAGTATCTAAAATAGTAGAGGGCATAGAAACAAAGAACAGACTGGTGGTTGCCAGGGGTGGGGGTGGGAGGGAACTGGGGACTTGTTCATCGATGGCTCTAAAGTTGTTTTTTTTTTTTAATGCAAGATGTATAAATTCTAGAGATCTACTGGATTTTCTACTACAATACTGACAATTTAAGCTAAGTTCTTTTATTTCTTCTAAAAAAAAAGAGGAAAATATTCTTAAATCACTGATGAAATGAAATAACTGACAGCCAAATGATGGATGCATTGCTGAGTTCCCTAAATTCACTGGGCTTTGGATTACTGCAGTATTTTATACTGTGTTTGAAAGAGAATTCCACATTTTCATTTTGTACTGGGCTTTACAAATAACGTAGCTATCTCCGATCAAAGTCGTGTGTGTTCAGTGTTTTAAATTAGAATACATAGCTGAATGGGAAGTTATTTTTGTTTTTCTTTATATTTAGAAAATATAACTGATTGGAGAGTAAACTTTGCCAGTAAATAATACAAAATAGAAGTGTACATGGGACACTGAGCTAATAAAGTCTATCTTGGAAAAACTGGAATTCTTCAAAGAGTTTAGAATCTTTGGCTTTGCAAACTACTGCGACAGTGTAAAGGAAATAGCCATAGTCCTAAAAATATAAATTAAATTTAAAGATTAATAATTACACAAGATAGTAGTACTGTGAGTCATTTTGGGAGTCAAACCAGAAACTCTTCAGTTCGGAGGCCCATGCCTAATCCACTGAACTATACCAGCCAGGGCAGTTTTTTTACTTGCAATTAAAGATATAGCAGTAGAATGTATAAATAAGTGCTTTGAATTATAGACAAATCATGAGGTCATTTTTGGTTTCTTCTATGACCTCTGTAAGTTACAGGAAATGTCAGAGGAAACATAAAAGTTCGTTATACAAATTTACATTTAAAATTAAATTCCAACTAATTTGTATAAGGATAAATCTTTTCAGAAAAATTCTCCTATAAAAATCAAAAGCTCCATATGTACTGAAACTTATACTTTAAAATAATTTATCAGAAACCTATCCCAATATTGTCAGCCTATAAAATATTCTTAGCAATTGTATCATGACTATAATAGTTTTAAACTAAATATTATCAAAAATTGTTTGATATCAAATATTTGCTTAGAGTAACTGACATCGCTTTCAATAGTGTTAATTGAAAAATGTACTTAAAAGTATAAATTTTGATGACTTAAATTCATAAAAATATGAGCCAGAAAAATCTTATGATCAATCAAGATATATTAACAAAGGCTTTTTGTATCATATAAAGATATAAAACCAAAATATCATTTTCTTCAATTTGTATTTTGTTAGTTACGTGTAATAAAATACTTTAAAAGAAATTGTTTCTGCCTTGTCTGGGTGCCTCAGTTGGTTGCAGCCTTGTCCCTACACCAAAGGGTTGTAGATTCGATTCCTGGTCAGGGCACGTACCTAGGTTGCTGTTGGATCCCTGAGGCCAGGGACTGTCAGGGGAACATGTAGGAGAGGCAGCCAATCAATGGATGTTTCCTTCTCACAACAACGCTTCTCTCTCTCTGTCAAAGCCATAAGCCTCTCCTTGGGTTAAGATTTTTAAAAAATCATCTCATATTTTTGTACCCTTGTACTTTCCCCCCACATTCTCATTTTGCATTGGGTTCTACAAATTATGCAGCCATCCCTAATCACTTCTTTTTGCCCAGTTTCTAAATTAAAAGAAACAGGTAAGTGGGACATTTTCATTTCTGTTCATCTTAATATTTAGAAAGGATAATATAGTACTGTTTCCTTATTGTGGTATCTCTGTCTTTCTCCAGTACTTGTGTCCTCCTTGATTATATAACTTTCTTCATACCTGCTAATATTTTCTAGAGACATAAGGAACCTGATTTCTTTTCTTAGAGTAAAACACTGGGTTTATACTCTCAACCACAGCTTTGTATCTCACCAGATATTATCCACTTATATGACTGTCCTGAGAAGATTTTAAAACGAACTCTTATTTTTTGCCCTCAGTGAGAAGGTCCTACCAGCCATTATCCCTCACGTTTGACACAGCTGGTGAATGAAAAAAACACAAGTTGTTACAGAATCCTAAAGCAAACCGCACTGTCTTTCAGCACCACCTGGAGCTTCTTAAATGTATGAAGCAGGAAAAGGAAATATGCAAATTTTGGTATTCATTTACATATAGCTGATTCCACCGAATAGTTTTCTTGGGTTTCCTAATGTTTTCACGGTTTTCTCAGCAGACACTTATCAATCATTTTTCTTGTCAGTAAAGAACTCACTTTTTTAAATCCATGTTAAGTATTGCCTGAAGGTACTGCAATTTCTGTATCCTCTCAAGGTAAGAATTTCCATGGAAAAGTCTATAATTCTCAACAGCAAAGAAATCATGATTGCTGAAAAAGCATATAGCAATGATTCCTGTGCATAATAAGCAACAGACTCCCAGACTTCATTCTTTACTTTAATGGCACTCTCGATTACCATGCGTAGGACATAAAAATGAAGCAGAAAACAGTATGGCAGTGATGCCAAGCTACAGAGCTTCCCCCCCTGGGCACAGACACCACCTTGTCCTTGGAGCCCAGCCTCAGCCTGCCGGTCATCACTGCCAATGCCTGCCTTGAAGAGCCACTAAAATTTAAAGGCCCCTTTTCAGACTAACTCGTATCTGCTTTTTTAGTCAATGTGTTGTCTTTGGGAGAGGATGACCTGACAATTAACTAGAAAATTAAGGCAGATTCTATTTATTCCTCAATGGATTAGAATTTTGTTATTATAAACCTACATCAATTGAAAAAAGTTGTGTATAGTGGCTCAAAACAACAGTGAGAAAGCCAAGGCCCCTTGTTGTCATACCCCTATATTAACTCAGATAATTCCCATGGATTCATCTTCTTTTTTTAACAATCTTTAGAAATAATGTTATGGTGTTAGATCATTTGTTCTTTGTATTTAATTTTAAATATCTATATAAAAATCAATCTGGCTACTGCCTCACACATGCATTTTTAACTACACTCAAGCTCACAAAAGTGTACTTAAACTACAAAAACACATCTGTGTATAATGTCTCTTTTATTTCCATTTTCTAATAATTTTATTTGCTTTGATGAGATTTTGTTCCCTGAAGTAAAGATTGCTGGGAAAACATGTCTCATTCAAGTGAAAGTATCTGCATGATTCACACCAAAAAGGCAAGTAAAAGATGAGTCTATTAAAGTAACCCAGTCTTTATTCTAGAGAGCCACTAAGCAATCATTATATTTTACAACCTTGTCCATACCTGTTCTTCACCGAATGCTTGTGTTCCCCAAAACTCAGTGTGATGGTATTGGATGTATTGGGTGGTAATGAGGACATGAAGGCACAGCTCTCATGAATGGTATGAATGCCCTTATATGAAGACATGAGAGTTTGTTTTCAGCCATGTGAGGATATGAGAAGATAGCTGTCTGCAAACCAGGAAGAGAACCCTTTCCAGACACAGGCTGACACCTTGATCTTGGACTTTCCCTCCTCCAGAACTGTGAGAAACAAATGTTTGTTGTTTAAGCCATCCAGTCTGTGGTACTCTGTTGTAAAAGCCCACAGTGACTGAGACAGTACCCTTGCTGTAAGCAGGAAAGGATGAGGAAGTCACAGAGCTGCCTCACCAGAGTTATTCTCTTCATTCATTTTTTTAAAAAAATATTTTATTTATGTATATTTAGAGAGAGGGAAAGGGAGGGAGAAAGAGAGAGAGAGAGAGAGAGAGAGAGGGAGACATCAATGTGTGGTTGACTCTCACATGCCCCCAACTGGGGATCCTGCCCACAACACAGGCATGTGTTTTGACCGGGAATAGAACTGGCAACCTTTTGGTTAGCAAGCCTGTACTCAATACACTGAACCACACCAGCCAGGGCTCTTCATTCTTTTTTTAAAATATATTTATTTATTTATTTGTAGAGAGAGAGGAAGTGAGGAAGCAGGAGAGGGAGAGAAACGTCCATGACACACACCTAACCAGGGACCTGGCCTGTAATCCAGGCACGTGCCCTGACTGAGAATTGAATCAGCGACCTTTCGGTTCACAGGCTGGTGCTCAATCCACTGAACCACAGCAGCCAGGGCTATTCTCTTCATTCTCAACGTGCTTGCCCATCACAGTACTATGGCTGCAATCATTTCATGTTCTGGGTTTCTCAGTACACAGAAGACACATCATTTGTGTATTTAACACACATATTTCTAAATATTTACTAGACATGGCTGAGCACTGGTAATAAAGTGGTAAGTAAAGCTGGCATCATCTCTGCTGTCATGGAGTTTACAACCCAGTGGGTGAGACCAACGCAAAATTAATAAAAATGAGGTTGCAAAGTGTGATGAATATTATGAAAGAATAAAATGCTGCAACTATTGTATAAACAGGTGTTTTAAAAGAGGGAAGGGAAGGTTTCTCTGAAAAGTTATATTGAAGTCTAGAGGAAATAGGTTCTTCTTTCCCCATTTATAATTGTCTCTGTTTGGCCGTGGGAAAGCCCAATGGACATAAGAGCACTTTCTTCTCCATGAGAAGTTCCTGCCTTCCTCTCTTCTTAGAAAACAACCCTCCTGCTTTGCATCTGTTGAAATTCTTACTCTTTGCTTTCTCTTTTTTCTAACACATGTACCTATTACCTTGTTTTATAACTAAATTGAGAAAGCTTATTTAACTGCATGCCATATTATTTTTCCTTGAACTTGATGTAGTCAATGTAGTATCAGTTTGTTTATTGAAATGTAGCAAGAGCACTGCACCATTGTATAAATGTGTCCTAATTAATGTCCTCAGCCAAGAAACTCTGAAAGAGAAAGATATAATTTTAACCAAAAATTAAGTACAAAACATTAACTATGGAGAAATGTCACAAATTTCCTTGGCATCCAGATTACACAAAAATTATTATTTTTGTGATTCTTCAGAAAAGTGAGAATTCATGATGCATAATAGATATAAGTAACAGCTATTCATGATATTAAAAAAGAGATAATGTGCTAATAAATGTTAATATATTAAACAGAGGCAGTTTTCCTCTTTCTCTGCTACTATTTCTTATGTATACTTAAGCAGGGAAATTCCGATTATGTCCTATCTTTGCATTTTAATTGCAAAGCGTTTGTCAGCGTGGGAGGGTTTTACTCTCGATGGTAAATTCAGGAGGCACTTAGCAGGGAAGCCTGTGTCATGCCGGCTGATAACCTTTGGATGTTTGTAGTGAGTTTAACCTTTGTGGCATGTTCTGTGCAGCTGAGTATTTTTGGTGAGTCCCATGAAATAGTACTTAAGAGCAATTGTTATCCACTCCCAGCACAAAATGATTTGGAAAAAGTTCTTATTTTTAAGTTATTTTAATTCATAAAGTTACATCAGGAACCTAATTGAATTTCAATCTGTTTTGGATTTACTAATCTTAAGGGGAATGATTCACCAGCTAGAGGTTGTAAAGGTCCAGTAAGTGATTGGCTGATTTGAAATATTTGCTGTAGTATTTCTGGGCAGAATAAAACAAACCTTTTAAATGTAAATAAAGCACGGATGTATATATTCACCAGATTTAATGTCTTAAAAATATTATTATAGATTTTAACTATATCTAAAAATAGAAATTATTTTAAAGTCTTCAATAACAGATTTCTTGACTTTATGATAGTACTAATAATACACAGAAATAATGTTTTAAGAAATATTCATACATAAAATATACAAAATGCAGGTAGAAACATATCTTAAAATGATGCTAAATAACAGACCTCAATATATTTTTTACTTAACTTAGCACCTGTGAGTAATTGGAAGCTGTGCCCTTAGAATGCCTGCATGCTTTTATGAGTAGGGAGAGCCTGACTGTGCCCCTAATGATGCTCTTCAACGCAGGTAAAATGACCAGAGAAATAGCTCTTTAAGACCTCTCCCACTGCATAAAATGCTCATTCATACATCAACCCAGGCAGTTTCATGAGGAGAGGCCCATTTTGAAAGAGGGTCAAGGTTTCAGATTATGAAGTTGGAGGCTCATCATGCTTCACTTTCCCTTTGTACTCCCACCCTATTAATTCAATATTCTGCACACAGAGCAGCAGTAATTAAACCTGCTCTGGACCACCACCAAGGTTTTCTATCAAATTTCTTTCCTGTTTATATTTGAGCTACTCAGAAGTTATCTGTGTGTCCTTTGGACATACAGGACCTGTTTTTGTTAAACTCCCTCTGTACAAAGAATGTAATCTTAGCTGACTGCATTCTGGGTTCTATCATTGTATTTCTCTCTTTCAACTGAGAAATCTTAAAGAGTGAAAATAGCAATTCATCATAATAGTCTCTTTCTCCTAATTCATTAAAAAAATGACACATTTTGTTTAAAAGGCTTTTTTGCCTAAGGTTCAATACAGACTGACTGCCCAATTCAATTTAGATCTGTTTGTATAGATACAAACAGAAATTGTATCTATAAATTATCCACTTTTGAAAGAATTATAAGGTTGTTTTTAATGTAATTTTCACTAGTACTTATTTTTGAAGTTTTATTTGGGTCATTAATTAGAGAACTATTAATTGGAAAATAGAACAATTAGCTGTTATTGACTGAGAATTATAAGAACATCTAAGAAGTTAAGTGAGTACTGATTATCATGCATTGATGAAGTGGACAGATTCGTTAATTATGCTATCTATCAAATAAAATTTTAGACTTCTAAACAACTTATGTTCCTTGATAACTATTCTTTGCCAATTTATGTTTGGTTGTCTCAGTGATTTTTCTTACTTCAAAAAACTGTAAGAAAGAGAATATTATTTCAAAAAGGAAATCAATATACAACTTTTATTCTGTGTATATCTTAGGCCTTAATATAAGCCTTACTGTAGCACTGGAACTAAAACTCTCAGTCATGATTTGGGGATAGGAGTTCTCTAATAATTGGAGAGATTTGAGAAAGCATGTGATTCAGTTACTGCCCATCACAGAGAAGAAATACAGAGAAGTAAATTGGTCAAGTCACAAAGCTCATGACATAAAAAACTGAGTCTTATACTTTTGACTCACCATCTTTATGCTTTGTACTTTAGGCTTTCAGCATTGGCTTTTGGTTTAATAATTTGAAAATGTGCATGACATTTTATTCTGCTTATGAAATCCTCTTAGGAATTAATTAGAATGGCTTTGGGTTCTTTATTGTCTTTTTGAAAAAACTTATGAACATTCTGATATGTACATTGTATATATTGTTGGTCAAGATATTTTCTATTTAAATATTCATGATTGAAATTTGAGAATGAAAAAACTTTCAGATTTGGAAAAAGTAATAGCACATATTTAGTGTCTGGGAGAACTGTAACTTTTAGTTAAAAGCACATCTATAGTCACAGGCACTGCTGACACACTTCACTGAGTTGCGTAATTGGGTGCAACTCAATGTAAAGTATTATTTTACAAATTAAATGTAAAAAGTAACCCTTAAAACCACAGATTTCCTCCCCAAACTGCTTCTTGTAGCCTTGAGTTTTCATCACTGAATCATCATTAGGTTTGCCTGACTCAGTTCTCAGCTGTTTCTTATTCCTTGAAGAGATTCAACTCTAATTTTTTGGTCTAACTTTGAAATCACTGGCATATTTTCCCCATGATTCAAAGGGAGTAAATATATACATATATATTCAAGATAAGGTTTTCAGTTCTGCTTGCAAATACAATGTGCCAATGAACTTCACAAAGACTAAAAACACATTATAATGATATAAAAGAAAGTTTACATGAGACTGTAGACATTATACTACCTGTTGACAGTCATTTTCATTTCCTCAGAAAGAACCCTGTTGTGTGCCACAACTACATTTTTGATCGAGAAAATTAAATTACCAGCAAGCACTACAACTTTTCTTTCTTAAAATAAGTTAGTGTTTAGTTGCTAAACTAATTTCTCCCACTTGTTTATCTCAGAAGTGCAGATGGTACATTATAGAACCTTTCCAAATGCCCAAGAAAATGAACACTATTAAAATCATGTATTTTTCTTGGGATCATTTAAGAGGTGATTTTATGATATTTTTCTTAGAAAACAATGAAAAAAAGAAACAAAACTGATCCCCCAAGTATCTCTTTTTTTAGTGTATTTTATTGATTGTACTATTACAGCTGCTCCCCTATATCCCTCCTCTGCCCTGCACTCCTCACCCTCCAGCATCACCCCCTCTCCTTAGTTCATGTCCATGGGTCATACATGTAAGTTCTTCGGCTTCTCCATTTCCTGTACTATTCTTAACCTCCCCCTGGCTATTTTGTACCTACCAATTATATTCCCTGTAACTTCCCCATCTCCTTCCCCATTGATAACCCTCCATGTGAGCTTCAATTGTGTGATGCTGTTCTGGTTCTTGTCATTTGCTTAGTTTTAGTTTTTGTTTTTTAGGTTCACTTGCTGACAATTATGAGTTTGTTGTCACTTTATTATTCATATTTTTTTATTTTATTCTATTTCTTATGTAAGTCTCTTTAACATTTCATATAATAAATAAGGGTTTGGTGATGATTAACTCATTTAACTTGAGTTTATCTGGGAAGCACTTTATCTACCCTTCCATTCTAAATGATAACTTTGCTGGATAGAGTACTCTTGCATGTAGGTCCTTGCCTTTCATGACTTCGAATATTTCTTTCCAGTCCCTCTTGCCTGTAAAATTTCTTTTGAGAAATCAGCTGATAGTCTTATGGGCACTTCTTTATAGGTAACTCTCTCCTTTCCTCTAGCTGCTTTTAAGATTCTTTCCTTACCTTTAATCCTGCATAATGTAATTATGATGTGCCTTGTTGAACTCCTCATTGGGTCCAACTTCTTTGGGACTCTCTGGGCTTCCTGAACTTCCTGGAATTCTATTTCCCTCACCAGATTGGGGAATTTTTCATTTATTATGTTTACAAATAAGTTTTCAATTTCTTGCCCTTTCTTTTCTCCTCTGGCAGCCCTATGATTCAGATGTTGGAGTGCTTAAAGTTGTACAAGAGGTTCCTTTGTCTTGTCACACCTGTTGGTTGTAAGCAGGTGGAGCCTTAGGTATTCACCAGCTTGGGGCAAGCCTCTAGGGTGCTTTGTGGCACTGTCTGTTGGGGAGAGGTCATAGAGGTAACAATGCTGCTTGCTAGCTCTACTCTAGTCCCACTTTCCAAGGAACTCTCTTATGAGACTGGGAGTTTCTCCTGCCCTAGCAACCTCCACAGTATTTTTCTGCTAGAGCTTTGAGTCATTTGTTTCCCAGTGAGCCAGCCGCTCCTTGCCCTGATGGTCCTCTGCCTTGCTTTGGATCCTCTCTGCCCAGCTCCCCATCCTACCATTTTAGATGGATGTTTCTTTAACTTCTTGGTTGTCAGAGTTCCATACAGTTTGCTATTCTGGCAGTTCTGGTTATTTATTGTTTTAAAATTGGTTGTTATCCTTCTTTCACTTGTGCAAGGAAGTGAAGCATTTCTACCTATGCCTCTATTTTGGCCAGAGCTTCCGAGTATCTCTTTTTGCAATAACTACACTATACTTCTCCCTTCTTTATAGAAAATGCCATGAAAAATGTTTTAATTATCAATCATCTGTGATATATATTCATTTTAAACATTAAATAATGTATAATGTCACAATGTACAATATATGATTTTTAAAGCTCCTAGTCTTGATTCAAACAAAAACTTCTGTTTTTTCATCATTTCATAAATGTTTAAAGAATAAATAATTTAATAGACTCATGTTTGCCAATGTTCAACAGGCTCATCTATAGATTATGACATTTTATTTCTTTCTTTATATTTAATGGTTTTTGTAGCAGCTAATGAAATAATAAATGTCATGGACTTTCAGAACATTGTCCCAACTAGATTATTAGAGCACCTTGAATAGGGCAATGAAATAATGTTTCTGTGATGAGACCGGTGAGTACATAAGACAAGGAAAGTTTATAAATACTTTGACCTACTCTTACATGTATTTTACTACTAATAGTGATAGTTAAGTCTTAGTTTCCTATGAGTGTAACAGTGGAAAATTATAATGGTGAACTGTAACCACCCCACTGTTCTTTTAACATTGGTTCTTTAAATGCTGATTCTGACTAATGCATAGCTTAAAGATGAGCAGCATGTTTGTGTAAGAATCTTAGGAACTAACTTCGAAAGATACAGACTCCAACCTTTAGACATCCCAGCTCCAAAAAATTTGCTGACTGTCGATAGTGGGGCCAGGATGACATGGAGTCAGTATAACGGAACCAGGATGCTGCCCATCCTGGACCATCGCTTGGACTGTGGTCCAGGTGACTATGGACTATCAGAATGGACTGTGCTCATCTGCATGTAGAGAACCTTTCAACTACCTCACTTAATTTTTTTGTTCTGTCTTCCCATCCCTCCTTACAAAATCCTCTGCCTCCAACGAGATGGGGAGATGGGCTTTGAGATATGAATCCCTCGTCTTCCAGGTTGCCTGCACCTGAAAATAAATAACTTTCCTTTACATCAGCACCTGCCCCTCAAGTGTTGGCTTTCACGGCAGCAGGCTGCCAGGCCCACATTTCAGTTACATTAATGTTCCATAAACTTGATTGCATGATGATTTTAGGTCTTAAGAAAAATAATAGAAGCTGGAGAAGCTAAGAAACTTGATTAAGTTTACAGAGCTCTTGAGAAGAAAATCTAGGATGTCCTCTCTCACTGATTTCAAGTCCAGAACTTCTGAGTAAATTGTATGATAATAAGAGGAAAATGTAAAAATATATATATTTTCTCCTGGAATCTTTACTTCTTACCTCTACAAAGACTGAATGAAAGTTTTACATTTAAAATTTGTCTTAAGTTTTCAGTTCATAATCTATATTTATGAGACTATAATTTTTAACAAGAAAATGTAAGAACTAAAAGGGTTCTAAAGTTAAAATCTCAGTTTAAAAAATGACCTACTAAAAATTAGAATAGAGAAGGGCATTGCAATGAGGCCAAATTCAGCTAAGATCACATTCCGTTGATCTTTGTAAACTCATTTCCATTGTCCAAGCATATTATTTTCACAATGTATGTGTGTGTTTCAATGAAGGAAAATCTGTTGGATTCATTTCTATCTGCTTAGATTGGGCTCCATAGGTCAACGCTCAAAAGTTTTGTTGTCAAAATTAAAAAAAAAATAAACCAGAAGAAAATTTTAAAGATTGGTTAGATTTTAGTAATTTAAAGAATCAGCTTAATTAACATTTTGAAGGTTATTAAAGTTATTTTAACTTTATCAAAATAAATAAATCATTTTGCTATAATGTATCAAATCCTTTATTGGAACATTAACTACTCTGCTGGAAGGTATAATTCCTTTGATTTTCCTAGTAAACGGGTTCCTCATTAACAAGTATATATGAAACAGGAAGAGTAGAATAAGGAAAACTTTTAAAGAGAAACTTTAATTATACTTTTCACACATATTTGTGACTGATCTCTTTTTCCATAATTAATCTTTCACCTCTAACAGTGCTTTCTCTGTGCCTCCTGAGTAGCAGCTACTCATAAAAAATAATCTAAGTGAATTACTTAATGCACGGTTTGAGTATAAGTGCCACAAGAAAAAAGACAGTGCGAGGCTGTGTTGACAAACTTGGCAAGGCTGTGGTTTTAAGAATCATTCCACTGTGACATTTAGTCACACTGATCACCTAGTTTTTCTCTTAGAGGACGATGTTACAATAATGACTAAGCTGAGAATGTTCTTTGGAGGTGAACTACCTTTTAGCACTTTAGTCAAGAATTAAAGTTGGAACAGTACCAAAATGTTTGCGTTGCCAAGCAGTAGCTACAAATTAAATTTTCAATGCTAATTCATACCCACAAAACTTTGTCCAAATGAAAGAAACAAATGAATGTTACAAAAAGAAATTAGAGACATATTTTTTTAAAAAAATATGGATTGACAACTTATCTATGACTTTTGACTTATTTGAAGCATGGTATTAAATTAAAAAGGTTATGTACCAATATCTCTGAGGGTCATTTTCCTTAACAGTTTGATGAATGACTCTGTTCTTCATTAGACTGTTTATTATGGTGGCAATTACCAGTATCCAGCAGGGTGCTCAGCGCATAGCGGGCACTCAGTGTTATTAAATTGTTAGATGAAACTTTGAGAAGTCAAAAGTTTTAATTTTGGCTGTATCGTTTACCTGTGATGGAAGGCACATCTCTTGTACTCATCAATTTGGTTATATTTATCAGTTATTGGCTATAAAGTGAGAGACTGAAAAAGAGAAGGACAAAAGCTGAAAGAAGTAAAACAATTGAGAAATGTCTTTACTGTTAATGAAATTACAAAAATACTTGCTTTACTGAGGGAAACTCTATCATCTTGATGTTGGAAAGGCATGAAATTAACTTAAATACTACCAGTTTTTATAATAACTAAATTACTCTGAAGTCTAATGGGATTTTAACCAAATAGACTTAAAAATTCAAAATGAATCATTCAATACATTTGCAACCAAACTGGGAGATATCTATATAGAAATGAAGGAGGGTACAGTCAAATCCATAGCATAGTGGGGAAAAAGGGATGAACATTGAAATAATTATATTATTAGAGGTTGTGTAGCAACATGGTTGAGAAAACAGATTCTGGAGTTCAGATCACCAAGTCACTAATTCCAACAAGGTCATTTATGCTCTGTATTCTGAGCATATTATTTAACTTTCCTGTCCCATATTTCATGATCTAGATACAAGGTGACAATGACAGAACCTATCATATATTGTTATTGTGAGATAAATTAGCATATATATGTATATATATAAACATATATATGTCAGGGTTTAAAATATATATAATAATCATAATTGTTATCAGTTAAAGTCAACAAATTGTCAGCAAGGTATAGTGCATCTATGCAGCTAAAATCTAATGGATCAAGAGGTTCTTTTGAAATGCCTGTTGCATTAACATTATTTTTAATAAAGTTTTTTTTGTGAAATATATTAGGTATGCCCAAATCTTACACATATTGCATTGAACTATATGTAGGTCATATAGTCTATCTTACATATGATTATAAAACACGTATACATATTTAAATCAAACAATAGAATTTTTTAATTCTTATCCAAGGATAGATATGTTCATTGATTTTAGAGAGAGTAAAGGAGAATGAGAGAAAGAGAGAGAGAAAGAAATATTAATGTGAAAGAGAAACATCATTTGGTCGCCTCCTGTACAGGCAGTGACCAGGGATCAAGCCCACAGCCGAGGTCTGTGCCCTGACCTGAAGAGAACCCCTGTGACCTTTCGGTGTATGGGATGATGCTCCTACCAACTGAGCCACCTGACCAGGGCTCGAATGATATACTTCTATGCAAATATATATTTTAAAGGTAAGTGCTTATTTCCATTATTGATTTTATTCCCCATAAGAAAAATCTTATAAGCCAAAAATGAGTTATGCTGGTTTTTGACATGAAAACTTCTAGTAGATCTTATAACAACTCTTTACACTCATCTGTGAACTACAATAATAAACAGGCCACCATTATGCATGTTTTTTAAATCTCATATAATCTCATCACATATTCATGATGAGTTTGAGAAAAGCAGTTCATTTTCTGTCTGACTGCTATAACAAGCAAGCTATGGAGAAGAACATAATTGTTAGTTTTACTGATAGTTATCAATCTTTCTTTATAGTTGCCTTCAAAACTATGACTTAATGAGAGAAATAAAGCTATTAAGATTTTAAAATTTTAGGTAACTCCAGGATCTAAATGTTGGGGGATGTGGGTACCGGAATTTATTGTACTGACACTGGCAGATATTTTAGTGGGAGTCTAAGGACAACATTCTGGCTTTTCTGAGCTCATCAACGGATGCTTATTGAGGAATTTAAACAAGAAATGTGTAGAACATTTATAGCAATTCATGTTTAATAGAAAAAAATCCTCAAGGTTTTCTTAAAAGATTTTATCTATTTATTTTTAGAGAGAGAGGAAGGGAGAGAGGGAGAGAAACATCATTGTGTGTTTGCCTCTTGTGTGCCCCCTACTGGGGACCTGGCCTGCAACCTAGGCACATGCCCTGACTGGGAATTGAACTGATGACCCTTTGCTTGGCAGTCCCGTGCTCAATCCACTGAGCCACACAAGCCAGGGTGAAATCCTCAAGGTTTATCTTGAGTTTTTACAAGTGAGTTATACTTTCCAGTAATGGTAGTATCCTGGTGAAACGCAAGACTGATATCAGATTTTTAATTAGGTAGTCCTCATCAGGAGTCCGGAAATACAGGTTTGGGTCATGGCTCCTCTTCTAGATAGGTTACGGTCCTTCTGTACTCTTAAACTAAGGCAGAATTTTATCACATGGACTGGTGGGAATCGATCCTACTATTTTCAAGATACTCTGGTACTTGAGAAAAATGAGAATGTGTTAAAAATTCATATTATATTTTCAAGTGTCAGAAGATGAAACTGTCTCTAACACTACTTAGTCTTAACTGGTGTTTTTCTCCACCCTCTCTTTCATGTGCCCCAGTTCACGGCTGTCTTGTCCTTTCTTTTCTCATTACCCTCAATGTATCCCGACAATAATGCCTTCTTTTTCCAGTGTGCAGGGCCTGTGGTGGAGCGACTAAAGAACAAAGAGAAAAATCATGGCACCCTGCTCTGGTGTCCTCTACATGGCGTGGCTGAACCATTAATCTCCCCTGTACATTCCCACTTCATTTATCTTACCCAAATGTTTGTGAATTATTGTCCAGGATAACTTGAAATTAAGTAAAGCTCTGAAATTTAGTATTTCTTTCTCTAAAAAAATGTAAGAAAACTTTGGAGGCAGCTTGCATGTTTTCTAAAGAGATATTTTTTCATTACAGAGGCTATGTTTCAAAACATAACCTTAAAGAAGTTTGCACTAAGGAGAAAAAATAAAGAGCTTAAAGGGCACCTCCACCACAGTTAGTCATGGGCAAGAGAAATATGAGGTAGAATTAGCAGTTGGTGGCAGCAGAAAGGCAAGAAGCAAATTCAGTCACAAACTCACACTGAGCAACAATATGTTCTGGGAATACAGAACATGAGGATTTTGCAGTCCTTGAAGGCTTACACTCATGGGGAAAATGCAGGTAAAAGAACAGGCAGATCAGAAATTCTAGAACAACTAAGACGCATCCTTGTGCTAAAATGGAGCTGGTTCTTCAATCCTAGACCCTATGAGCTAAAGGGATGAGGAATTGTCAATCTCTCCTGCCAGCAGGTGGAGGCAGTGAGAAAAGTGTGAAATTGTCAGGCTCCATGACTACAGAGATGAAGAAATCCGTACTATAATTGGGAAGAAAAAAATCTTTTATAAATCATTCCTTTATCTAGATTTTTAGTCTTAAAGATTATTAGAAGGGAGTATACCTCAATTATATCTTGGTTAATAGGTTTTGCCAGGTTACCTGCACATCTAGTTGTTATATTTAGCAATATTAGTAGGAAAAAATTCATTGAAACATGAATAATCTGAAAAATATCTTTCTCCATAGCTCATACATTTTTCTGTAGTCTCTGTATGATGAGAAATTTCTGTAAGACCACTTTTTGATCATATCTTTATCCTAGCATAATTGTACATACATCTATAAGGATATAATAACTTTTTTTCAGCAATGTCATTTATAAGTTAACCCTTAAAAAACTTAAAATATAATAAAAGGTACATAATTCTTTTCTACAGAAATTACCATGTGTTTTGGAGGAGAAAGATAAATTTTATGGTGTTTAAGTATGTGTGCTGAGAGGGTGGGGAGAAGAGGAAGAGAAAGTTCAGGGTGGAACCAAATTAAATAAGAAAAAAGGAAAAATAATCTGTACTAGAAACTTACATGTGATCAAATGTATGCATATGTGTAAGTTACATATATGAACATTTATTAAATTGTATTAAAAAGTGTCTTGGAAAAGAGTCATATTTCTCAAACAACTAGAAAAAATAAAAGGGATAATTAACAAACCTTTTTTAGGACTAAAGGTGTTTTTCATTGTTTAGAATGCATCTGGAATAAATATTTGTTGCATTGTACATTGCCTATATACTCTCATATCCCTGTATTAAACTTAAATAAAGATAATTTATTTATTATTACTTTAACAGATAAATGTTGAGTTCTTACTATAAGCCATGGATTTAAAATGGAACAGCTGTTTTTCACGGTGCCTTGGAGGCAGTTGGCTGCTTCAAGATGAAATTGAACATCTCTTTCCCAAACAATCGCTGCCAGAAATCACTGAAGTAGATTATGCCACACAAACTTCATACTTTTTATGAGAAGTGTGTATGACCACAGAAGTTGCTATTGATGCTCTGGGAGGAGACTGGAAGGGTTATGTGATTCAAATCAGTGGTGGGAACAACAAAAAAGGTTTTATCATAAAGCAGGGAGCCCTGACACATGACCATGTCCACCTGCTGCTGAGTGGGGGTCATTCCTGTTATAGTCTGAGGAGGACTAGAGAGACAAAGTGCAAATATGTTTGACAGTGGATGCCAGCCTCAGTGTTCTCAACTTGGTCATTGTAAAAAAGATATTCCTGGTCTCACTGATACTACTGTTCCAGTTGCTTGGAGTCCAAAAGCGCTAGGAGAATCTGCAATCTTTGCAATCTCGCTAAAGAAGATGTCTGCCAAAGTGTTGTGAGAAAGTCCCTAAACAGAGAAGGCAAGAAACCCAGGACCAAAGAACCCAAGACTCAGTGTCTTGTTACTCCACATGTCCTGCAACACAAATGTCAGTGCATTGCTCTGAAGAAACAACTCACTAAGAAAAATAAGGAAGAAGCCACAGAATATGCTGAACTTTTGGCTAGGAGAAGGAAGAAAGCCAAAGAAAAACACCAAGAACAAATTGCCAAAAGGTGTGGGCTATCCTCTTTGAGAGCTTCTACCTCTAAGTCTGAGTCCAGTCAAAAATGAGGTTTCCTAAGTGCAACAAATACATAAGAACCAATAAAAAACAAACAGACAAACATAAAATAAAACAGAACACAACATTTCCAAATCCTTGTCCTTGTAAAGCTTATATTCCAATGCTAGAGACAGAACACAAACAAAAATAAGAAGTTAAATATATAATATTTTCTTTGGGGATACATTTATAAATAAAAACAAATTGGGGAAAGCAGTACAGAATAGTGGGAGTGTTGAAAATTACTATTGATTAACAGAGGCCAAATACATATCAACCCTCTTACTAGGGACTGGTATCATTAGCTTGTTGCTCCTGGGCAAGTCAGATTAGCTCAGGATCTCATTACAGTAAGAGGTTTCCCTTGAGTGTATCTCATTTATGTTTGGACTTTTTTATTCAGGATTTAATTTATTCTTAAGCAATAATTTGGCTTACAGCATTCAGCCTAAACAACTCAAGACTGTGAAAATATTTTTCTTCCTTCTATTTCCCTTTAAGACTAACTGTGGGCAGAGCTGCTGTAAAATACCAGATGGTAAGGAAAGAGCCTGACACCATCTTTTCTTCATCAGTGTCACCAGGGCACTAGTTTCTCATTGCACAGGAACTGGGAATTTCCAGGCCTCAGATGTGGTCACATACATCCTCTGCTGACTACTACAGATTTGCCTTCAAATGAACCACAGGAATGTTTATTTCATAATAATCAACAACAGCTTCTCTTGTAATGTGTTGTTTTGTTTTTACATATAGGCTGACAGCACTGCTCCCAGATTCCAGCCTTAACCTGCAGGTCACTTTCCCTCCTGGAGTTTTAAAACCACCCATATTAAGTTCATTGTTTCTAACTCTCATCAAGGGCTACAAAAGAAAAATCTTCCAGACTTTTGAGAAAGCATGATAATCCAGGTTTTGTTCATATTGACAATAATTGTAATGATTTGGCCAACTTCTTTATTACTCACATTGTCACATTATGATACCACCTAAAGTGATGCACTCTCTACTGAGTATGACAGAGGGACCTTCTCCATCCCACCTAAGCTTACAGTCAGCTTAGACAAACTTTGGGAAAGGGTCCATTTCTACTAAGAGGGTCATAAAAGTGGCCATTAATACAGCTTCAGAGGAATAAACCTTCCTTTATGCTTCAAAATATATACTAATGGGTAAAAAAATACATAGTAATAAGTACAATTAATATTTAATATTGATCTAATTCTAAATAATCTAGGTAGGACTACGAAGTAAAAAGATGTAAAATTCACCACACTCCAGTGAAAGGAAGAGAATGTGAGCTTGACCAAGGTGGTGGCTTTTCTATGCAGTTCACCTTGAACAATGACTCACACTCAAGAGGTATTCAAGAAAAGATTGATTAGTAAGTGAAAATTAGTACCTGCCCTTGTCAAATAAATCTATGTAGATGTCAAGGTCATACCCTTGGAATTTAGAGGATCATCCTTTCTATGAAAATAAAATAGTTATGAAATAAATTGAATAATTTAAAAAGCACAGCTTAAAAATGTTAGTGTATCATCCAATGCTTGTGAAATAAGGTATATGTCTAAAAAATAATTTAATTTTTAAATCCTAAGCAGGAGGTATTTGAATCCAAATACATTTTACATTAGTTATATTATTGTACTATGATGTTTTCTTCATTTACTCAATAATCATCTCCACATATGTGAGCTCAAATGTTTTATTTTATTTATTTTTTATCCTCACCTGAGGACATTTTTTCATTGCTTTTAGAGAGAAAGGGAGACATGAAGGGAGAGAGAGAAACATTGATCTGAGAGAGAACTATCAATTGATTGCCTCCAGTATGTGACCAAACTGAGGATAGAAAGTGCAACCTGGGTATATATGTGCCTTGACCAGGAATTGAATCCATAGCCTTTCAGTTACAGGACGCCATTTCAACCTACTGAGCCACACGGGCCAGGAGTGAGCTTGAATGTTTTTTACTCAAGAATTAGACTAGATTTGGCTTTCTTCAAGTACCATACTTTTAGAAAAAGATAACAATTGAGAAATAATTGTGAACAGGCTTTTAAATACCAGATCAAGAGCTCTGTCAAAAGTTCTCCACCCCTGCTCTGGCTGGTGTGGCTCAGTGAACTGAGTGCTGGCCTGCAAACCAAAGGGTCATTGGTTCAATTCCCAGTCAGGGCACAGGCTATGTTGCAGGCCAGGTCCCAGGTAGGGGACATGTGAGGGGCAACTGCACATTGATGTTTCTCTCCCTCTCTTTCTCCCTCCCTTCCTTCTCTCTAAAAACAAATAAAATCTTTAAAAAAAAACCAAAATGTTCTCCACCCCATACCTCCTTGAAAAAAAACTGGTTTTATTTATAGTGCTACACAAGACTGGCTATAAAAAAGAGATTTTCCTTTTGCATAAAGCAGAGCAATAGTTGCATACACCTGGCATTTGGCATTGGTGATTTTGGAAACATTAAATGGGTGTCCAATTACTCTTCTTCCACATCTCAGGGTTGCCACATGATTCATTCTTCTCTCCCGTCATGCACGTGAAAAAGAGGGCTCTGTTCTTAAATGTCCACTGTTCCTGCCATAGAATATCGTTAAATGCCAGCTAGAAAAACCCCTTTCCTTTCTAAACTGTGTATAGCAGAGCATGTATATCTAAGAAATATTCATATTATTGAAGAAGTTAAGGTGACCCTAAACACACAGAGAATTTAAATTAGTGATTCTTCACACCACTATACATACAGTTGTAATTAAACTTGCTGTTCTCAAACGTAAGAGAATCACTAAAGTGATTAAGATTAAGTAAAATTCCTCTTAAAACTAAATTTAGAGGAGGTATCTGTGAATATGTTTATATATATTTCATCTAAACTTAAACTGGAAATTGTGAATGTACATTAGTAAACATCATGAAATCACTCACTATAGGATCTTAGCATGTAAACTGTTTTTTATCTCACAATGTTTTCTGAGAACATAGCAACTGATGTATTTATGTAATAAATTATGCTTTATGTGTATTAAAGTTTCTACTATAAATTCTTTACGCACATTAAAGTTTCCACTATAAATTCTACACATCTTTTTAGATATAGGTGCTTTATAATTATAACTTAGTATTTATTTTTAGATGAATTTATCGAATTAGACTTGTTGGCATTGTTCACTTGTCTTCTTATTTGGGATGCCTTATGTGATTTAACTGTGCTGAAGCTGAATTAAAAGTATTAAGGCAGTTCAAATGATAAACTAGTACTTTAAAAATACATCCTTTATATAAATAAGACATGCCTGTAATTTTCATTATATATGTTTATTTTATAGCAGTGTTTTATCCCATATTCTCTCCATGAGATTCAATAATTTAAATTAAATAATAAAGTGCACTAAAAGACCTTGCAATATGTAGTACTCATTATAGTTAGTTCCATGGGGAAAATGAATGAGCTCTCATGTCTGTTTTGAGGGACGATGTACACATTTCTATTCAGGCCCTTTTGTGATGAAGTAGTTTTATCACCATCAGGAGTGTGCTGATGTAAAAACATCTCAGAAACCCAGGTAAAAGAACTACAAAGGGATAAAAGCTGTAGGGAAGATTTTATAGTCATTTATGAGCAGTTTGTGTTATATTTATCAATTGTTTAATGAATTATAGATGAAATGTATGGCAATATGGTGCCAATAGTGGATACTTTCATCGGATATCAATTGAAGTGAAAGATCCCATATTAATTATTCACTAATTTGCTCAACATATAGACTCAGTATTTCAAATCCAACTCTTAAAAATTAAAAAGAAAAATGATAGGCTGTTCTGTTCTTGAAGAACTTTTAGTTTAACCAGGTAACTAGGAAATCCACGCAGAAAAGGAAAGATACACATGACAAGATTGATTTGACCTTCAGGCTTTCTAGCTCTAACTGGTACTTTCATTCTCTTGGCATTTGTCTGTTCAGACTCAAGTCATGTAGGTTGGTTTACTGTGTCTGCACTCTAAATGGACATCTGCACTTGCAGCAGGGCCTGATTTTTCTGCATGCTCAGTATTGATGTGAGTCCCATACCCTTTGTCTTGCTTTTTTAAGAAGATGAGTCTTCTACGTCTTAGATATTTTCATGAATAGCATTTCCAAGACTCATAAAAATCATTAAAAAATGCACTGGGATGTTCCAAAGTTTTACAAAACTGCTGAAACTCTAATGTAAGTTAAGGCCAGCACTTTTTGTGAAGGCAGCTGTTTTTTGATGTTATGCATTTACACAAGAATATAATTAGCATTTTTAATGTGTATCTAAATTTTAATCCTATTCCAACTACTGATAGATCCATCATAAATATGAAATAAAAATGAAAACAACTTTGCATATTGTTTATGTACCATATGTAAACTAGGTACTCATTTTGGACACATAGTCCATCATATTTTTAGACCCATCTATAACCAAAAGATCTACAAGGCCTCTGGGGATGAAATGCTTATTTCTCACACAGAGTAGTGACAGCTGTCTACACTGTGGACTAAATCCTAAGTGTAGTTTAGCACCCCTTGCCTTGATCATTAGTGATACAGAAATTTATGACAACAGAGGTCAAGATTTGATTTTTGCATATTTTGATTTTAAAACTTATAAATGGTATTTTGAAAGTACCCAGAAATTCCCTAAAAGTTTAAAAATTTTCCTGAATGTTCTCAAGTATTTGTCATCAAAATCACTGGGCTCAAGTCCCAGAAAAACTTAGATCTAAACAGTTCTGTCTAATGGAGACATGAATAATTCCCAATCAATAATGTTACCAGAATAAGAAAACTATATCAACTAAATTATATAAAACCATAATTTTAACAATATAATTTTAATTCATGGACTTTATAAAATTCTAATTAGTAAATTCATCATAAAATAGAACTTATGCTAAGATTTAAGAATTAAAGGTAAGAGTGTATAAATTTTAATACATGAAGAAACATTTATATCAAATATGATCACCTGAAGAGTTTATTTTGAATATAAAAATCTATCATTTTATTATTTGTCTTGTGAATACTTGCATATTTATTACATGCAATGCAAAATTTAGTTAATTAATACGCCCTCAAAGCTCCATTACACAAAGAAGTTCTAAAATTCTGAATTCAAGTAATAAAATAAAAAAACCTCAAAGCTTGAGTCTGCATTATGACTGAAAAGATTATTTGTTCAGTTTTGCAGGCAGATATAGTAGTTTAATTCTTTATATTTAAAGATAGACTTAATATTAGAAGGCATGACATCATTCTCAGAGTAGAAATGTTGATGTCTTGCCCTTAGAAATTGACAGTATGCACAATGTTAACAGCAGGGAATAAGAAGTTTGTACGTAGGGGAAAGGTTAGGGACAGAGCTTTCTATCTGCTAGAGATAGAGGAGACAGTTCATTAGTGTCTAAATACACCAAATTGGCAATGACATGGCAATTAAAGCCCTGAGCTCCTGGATCAGGTCAGGTATGTGATTCCAAACAGAGGTGAAGCCTCCCCTTCGTGGTTATGATGGACGAGAAGGCAAGTCAAACTGTCCAAGAAGCTAAAGGAAAGATTCTCCTTGCTCCCAAGAGCAAAAGGTCAAGTAAGCAAGAGGTGAAGTTTTGATAAAGTGGAGGAATACCTAAAAAAGTGTTGGGAGAATTGGCACTGCCAAAATGAAATTACTTAAAAATGACTTGTTCCAAGTCAGAAAATAAAATAACGTGACATAACCCAGCTCAAGTAAATGAAAGTGTCTTCTTAAATAGAAACATGAAGACTTTTCTTAAGTGCTATATGACATAATCAAACATATCAGAAGTTATTTTAGCTCTTCTGAGCTTAATATTACAAAAACTCTCAAGAACTTAGCTTTGTTGCTTATGAATTCAAAGGAAAGTAGGTTTTGTTTTTTGAAGGTTCCTACTGCTCTTCTCAAAGCTATTTAAAAGAATTATTATAAGAACCTGAAATTGGTCCTAATTAGATAGATTTTACCCAACAGTCACTAAAAATGTGTATAGTGTTTTCTTATAAACATGTTACAGATGTTAAAAATAAATAATACACAATTATTTTATAATTGTAAATATAATAGAAATATGTGTTTATGGCACCAAATGTGCAATGCTCTGACCTCTGTTTGAACCACTGCAAATTTTAAGATACTTGAAAATTTGTGATTTTGGTACAGTACATCTTGAGTGAAAAAATATGTGGATTCTTTGCACACTGCAAATAGCACATACTTATTTGGCTTGAGGGAATTGTTTGGTGAATTTATTTTATATGTTTACTTTTTAAAACTAAATAATATATAAATAATATCTAATATAAATAATATTAGAACCAAAACATTAGGAAAGTTAACTGCTCAACAAGATACTAAAAACAGAATGTAAGAAAGAAAAGGTAGTTAGATATTATGAAGAGTAGAAAATAGAGGAAAAAAGCATAAAATTCTATATTTTGCTTTTACCATTTTCCTTTTCAAATAGTTATTTATTTATTAGAGAGAAGAAGGAAAAGAGAACAAGAGGGAGAGAAATATCAATATGGGAGAGAAGCATTGATCAGTTGCCTCCTGAACGTGACCTGCAACCTAGGCATGTGCCCTGACTGGCATAGGACCTCAACTTCTTGTTTTGCAGAATGACACCCACCAACTGAGCTATGTTGGTCAGGGCTAGAGTTTTAAATGTTACTAATGTGTTTTCTATGGAAGAATTAACAAAATATTTTTTACGCAGTTCTAAGAGACAGAATCCAAAATTAAGCTACCTAAAAGAAAACCATTCCAGTACTTTCCTACAATTACAATTCCATTTGTTTTAATTGAACTAAAAAGATGCAAATTAAAACCACAATGAGATACCACTTCACACTGGTGAGAATGGCCACCATTAACATATCAACAGACAACAAGTGCTGGCGAGGTTGTGAAGAAAAGGGAACCCTAGTACACTGTTGGTGGGAATGCAGACAGGTGCAGCCACTGTGGAAAAAGTACAGAATTTCCTCAAAAAACTAAAAATAGAATTGCCTTTTGACCCAATAATTCCACTGATGGGATTATATCCTAAGAATCCTGAAACACCAATTCAAAAGAACCTATGCACCCAATGTCCACAGCAGCATTATTTACAATAGCCAAGTGCTGCAAACAACCTAAGTGCCCACAGTAAATGAGTGGGTCAAAAAAACATGATACATTTAGACAATGGAATACTACACAGTAGAAAGAAAGAAGGAACTCCTATCCTTCTCAACAGCATAGATGGAACTAGAGAATATTATGCTAAAAGAAATAAGCCTGGAGGTGAAAAACCTACCATATGATCTCACCTATAAGTGGAACGTCATCACCAAAACAAATAAGTGAGCAAAGTAGAACCAGAGACAAGGAATCAAGAAGAAAATGATAGTTACCAGAGGGGAGGGGGAAAGGGGATAATGGGAGAAAGAAGGGGAAGGATCAAGTCAAGGAACATGTATATAAAGGACCCGTGGACAAGGACAATAGGGTGTGGGGGTAGAGGGACGACTGAATGTGGGAAGGCAGGGCAGGAGAGAGCAATGGGGGAAAATGGGGACAACTGTAATTGAACAACAATAAGAAAAATTAAAAAAAATATTTATCTTAGTAAATACAGTTGAACTAAGTTGAAACTGACAAATGATTCAGAAAACAATAAAATGACGAGTTACACAAATGTGTTTTCTCTCAGATTTCTGACTGGTGTACAGAGAAACTACATTTTCATGTGTCTGAACAAGATTAGATTGACTAGAAGTTCTTTTTAGTTAGGAAGCAATTCAGAAGCCTAGAACTATGATAGGCTTTCAATGAGAACTATGATAATTTACTATGCTCACTTCAGCACAAGTTAGAAAATATTTTGTTTTCTTTTATGCGACAACACTGCTAATGGCAGGCAAGAGTAAATATATATATGTTATATCATTCTTTAATAGAAAATATAAATAATAATTGTTGAAGATTATCCATAAAAATATATCAAATCAATGACATATTTATATATTTTGACATACCAATTAATGACAATAAAATGTAGTAAATCATAGGCATTAGAAACAGGCATTTATCAATTTTAGAAGTCAACAGGCTTGTCTACGCCAATATTAATAGGATATGTAATACAGTTATCATATTTTAGTCTACACAAATAAAATTTTGAAATATCAAAGCATGTACCAAATCATATTTGTATATAAAGGCTTTATGGAATCTAAGAGGCATTGAATAAGAAGATGTTATTCAAGTAATGATAATAAGTTTAGTGGAAGAGGAAAAGGCCTTTTCCCCCCTGGACATAATGGGCACTGCCACTTAAATAATAAAACACTCACTAAGACCTCTTAAAGAAAGACCACTGCTCTGGTGAATTCGGCATTTATCTCACTTTTGGAAAATTAAACTTCTATCATATTTGTTAAAACTTTTTGTCAACTTGTAGGCTTTTTATACTGGGATAATTGCTTAAATTTTGCTTATAAGAATTAAAAATAAATTAGTTGAACTAGTTGAGGAGAAAAAATCAATATGTTCAATTAGACAATATTTTTTTTTATCCTCACCTAAGGACATTTTGATTTGCTTTTTTAGAGAGAGAGAAGAAGGGAGAGAGAAAGGGAAAGAGAGAAACATCAGTGTGAGAGAAGCTTTGATTGGTTGCCTTAGTATGCACCCAGACTGGGGATCCACACTGGGACTAAAGATCGAATGTATCTGGAATAGGGGTTGCACGCACCTGTGCCTAGACTAGGGATGAACTTGCAACCTAGGTATGTGCCCTGACTGGGAATTGAACTCACAACCCTTTGGTTTTGGGACGATGCTCCAATCACTCAGCACATCAGCAAGGGTTATTATTGTGATTTTGAAAGATTTCTTCTTTCCCATCCCTAAGGTTAACCTTCACTAACCTGCTCTTCTCATGTGATATAGAAATTATTAAATAAATTCCTCTATGCAAGTAGCTGCTCAAGAGAGAAGGGATGATAATAACATTGCAAAAATAACTCAAAGGATAATGTTTATTATTATTTTTAAAAAGGGCACCAAATTTTTAATTTTAATCACAAAACTGTCAGATATGCCTGAGGATGGGATAGAATTCAATATTTCAACTGAAGAAGTTGGCCCTAGGCAGAAACCAGAAGAGTTATTTATCTTTTGAGGCAGGAGATTGATCACAATAAGGTAAAGGAGGAGGTAGGCAAAAACACTGTTGGATCATGTAGAAATTCCATTAATTGTTTTTGTTTCTTTGATTAATTAAAAAGCAAAATAACCTTCTTAGAAACTGAGTGAAGAGGATGTCTTATAGATTTAAGGAGAACGGAAAAGGTATGAAATATTCACCTTGGCAAGACAGATATGAATTGACTAGAGAAGTGAAGGAGTGCTTTGTGACTCCATTTGGAGGTTGTTGGCCATAAATTTAAAATGAATCAGGCCAGTTTGCTTGTATTTTTCTCTTCAACTATGCAGGTGAAGAGTAGGCAAAGAATTTAGCGAGAATTGCATTTTTGCCACATGACTAGAACAAATGAAAGCAAATGTCACATGCTGGGACAGGATGTGTTTGAGAGAGTGATTATTATGTTGGACCAGGAAATTTCAGTCAAGTAAGGAAAGAATTAAAGGTAGTGTGAGAGTGTCAGATACTGGGTCTATGAATTGGAAATGTGAAAGGATTGGAATGAATGGTGTTTGGTCACTGGATCGGGTCAACAGGACAGATAGGAAATGGCAGTTGAGAGTGGAATGTTCGATTTGAGATTGCGGTAAATGACTATGAGCAGAGGGGATGAACGGTAAGTAAAAATAACGAGTCAGAGACGAGAAACTAGAATGCTGCAGTGTTGGATGTACTATGCTTGTGGATAACATAATCAGAGATTTAAGAGCCGTGACTGCTCTTGATGAAGTTGCCTAGGAGTACAGATTTTTATGTGCTGCTGTTATTCCTCTCTCTGGTGGTCTCCACACAGGAACTGAACTAGAGACTGAAACAAAATGCTGCAAGTTCCTGAAAAACATTTCCCACATTTTCATATCTTAAAAATGTCAATATTCATAGCTGTATGGTTGGTCAGTATTCCTAAAAATCCATCAGGTCTGATCTGACCAATGTCCTATATTTCTATTACTTAAATTTTCACCAGAAACTCAACTGCTAGGTCATCTTTCAACACAGAGGGTTTTATCCATGTATGAACATTCCCTAAATTCACCTAATCTTTCTCATCTCCTGACCCTCACATCCTCCTTTTGTAGTCTCTGGAAAACATGCCACACTATCACGAAAGTCCTCCAGGGTCATTGCCTTTTTCTCTGATGGTTATGGAAGATACCTATTTATAGTAAAAATATTGCATCTATGATACCTTGCTAACTGTAAAAAATGTCATCCCTCCTACCTTTTCCTTGAGCTCAGGTGGTTTAGATGTCTTCCTTCTTCTTGAGATCTAAACAATTGTCTCCCCTTCTCTCCCCCAATCTATCATTTCTTTTCTTTTCTTCTTTCTTTCTTTCTTTCCTTGTTTTTTTTCCTTTAGTTGTTTTGAAATGTATGTCATTAAATCCAATCATTTACCTTTCTGTCATTCTCTTTTATGTTTGAAATATTATCAACCAGCACTTTCTCAAAAGCTCTCTTTCCCTCCAATACTACTCCTGTTATAATTCTTGCATTTCAGTATCCATTGGTGGGGAAGCCAAAGATCCATAATCATAGAAAGCACTGGAAAAGTAGTCAGATATCCACTCCTAAAAGTCATCAAGTTCTAATGGTTTTACATTGATTTTTATTAAAATTCAAAACAAATAATATCTAAGTTATTTAAACTGATTTAGAGTATGAGAAAATGTAAAAATCTCTGTAACTTATTCTACAAAGTAGTGTATTTTAATACCTTAATTGGATACTACTAGCACAAATGAAAACTATTGTTCAGTATTATGAAGATAATTTAAGGGAATTATAAAAGTATAAAACTCTAGTTCTGGTCAAGATGGAGGCATAGGTAGAAACCCTTTACTTCCTCACACAACCAAAAGCAAGATAAAAACCAATCTAAAAATAATAAGCAACCAGAAGTGCTAGAAAATCAAACTGAATGGAACTCCAACAACTAAGGAATTAAAGAAACAGTCAACCAGACTGGTAAGAGGGAGAGAGGCAGACAGGCTGGCTGAGAGAACCTGGGGCAAGGTGGTGGACCCCTGAGGTCAGGGCTGGCTGAATGGAAAACAGACTCAGAACTGCCTGGGGACTAAGGTGGAAGTTACCATAGTGAAAGAAACTCTCAGCCTCACATGAGGGTTTGTTAGAAAGTGTGGCTAGAGCCGAGCAGGTGAGCTGCATTGTTCCCGCTCTGACCCCTTCCCCACAGACAGCAAACAGGGTTGCCCTGCCCTGGTGAATACCTAAGGCCCTGCCCCCTTAAAATTTAACAGGTATGCTGAGACAGAGAAATATGGTCCAAATGAAAGAACAGAACAAAATTCCAGAGAAAGAGCTAAGTGATGAGGAGATAGCTAACATATCTGATGTGTAATTCAAAACACTGGTAATCAAGTTGCTCACAGAACTGACTGGGCTTGGTCAAAAAAATGAAAGAACAAATGAAAGATACCCAAAGTGAAATAAAACAAAATATAAAAGGAACCAACAGTGACAGGAAGGAAACCAGGATTCAAAGCAATGATTTGGAATGAAAGGAAGAAATAAACATCCAACTGGAACCAAATTAAGAAACAAGAATTAAAAAAAAAAATGAAGAGAGGCTTAGAAACTTCCAGGAAGTCCAGGAAATCAGAGAGTCCCAAAGAAGTTGGACCCAAAGAGGAACACACCAAGACACATCATCACTAACTTATCTTTAAGGTAACTTAAGATTAAAGATAAAGAGAGAATCTTAAAAGCAGCAATAGGAAAGGAGACAGTTACCTATAAAGGAGTACCCATAAGACTATCAGCTGATTTCTCAAAAGAAACCTACTAGGCAAGAAGGGGCTGGAAAGAAGTATTTGAAGTCATGAAAGGTAAGGACATGCATCCAAGATTCCTATATCCAGCAAAGCTATCATTTAGAATGGAAGGACAGATAAAGTGCTTCCCAGATAAGGTCAAGTTAAAGGAGTTCATCATCACCAAGTCCTTAATATATGAAATGTTAAAGGGACTTATCTAAGGAATTGAAGAAGATCCAAAACTATGAACAGTAATATGGCAACAAACTCACAACTATCAACAAATGAACCTAAAAAAAACAATGAAAACAAATACTAAGCAAACAACTAAAACAGGTACAGAATCAGAGAAATAGACATCCCATGAAGGGTTTTCAGTGGGAAGGGGGAGAATGAGGGGGAGGTACAGGGAATAAGAAGCATAATTGGTAGGCATGAAATAGACGGGGAAAGGTCAAGAATGGTATAGGAAACAGAGAAGTTAAAGAACTTACATGTACAACCCATGAATATGAACTAAGGGGGGAAGCTGGAGGATTGGGGGTGCAGGGTGGAGGAGGGATAAAGGGGGTAAATTGGGAAAACTGTAATAGCATAATCAATAAAATGTACTTTAAAAAAGTATAAAACTCTAAATGATACTACAAATACACTCTTGAAATATATATATAAACAAATGAACCTATATATATCTAACACCTTACTTATGGTGAAGTATTAGAAAAATTACCACTAAGGTGAATAATGAGATAAGTACAATAGGCAAGAAGGATACACAGAGTGGCCATGATAAAAAAAAGACACAAAATTATAATTATTTAATGATAGTGCCTGCTTGGATAACACAAAGTAAAGTATCATTTTATTAAGATTGTTTGAATTGCCAGTAAGTGGCAGAGCTCTAAGTTCAACATAGAAAAACTAATATGATAAATGATCAATAAAATAAAATATGATAGAAAAACATTTCATTCATTCTAACAACACAAAGTATATGAAATAACTAGAAATCATCCTAAGACATTTTAAAGCCCTATATTGAAAACTTGGGAGAGGCTAGTCCAAGCAGAGGCAGTACAAGTCCTTACATAGGGGTACTTGAGATTGGGGCAGTACACCTTTGATATTTGCTCTTTAAAACTGCTTAGTCTAGTAGTGGTTTTCACTAGATTTCAGATAATGAAGCAGGTGGTGAATCATGTGGACTCTGGCAACAGACAATCTGTATTCAAATCCTGACTGTGCAGTAACAGGCATATTTGTTAATGTCACTCTCTTGATTGACAATCTCCATTCTTAAAAAAATAATGATAATAATATGGATCTTTATTGGACTGTTGTTAGAATACAGGGAGACCTGCCATATAAATTCCTTACTGAGATGTACAGCAAAAAAGTTACTTTTCAGAATTCCACCAGTGTATTTCTCATGGAGTATTATTATCTTTCTAACTGTTCTCCCTACTGCTACCCTTGGCTCTCTCCAGGCCGTTGCTTACTGCAAAGGGATACTGTTAAAAATTAAATCAGATAATAATAATCTTTGGCTCAGAATCCTTAAATTACTTTCTGCAACCCACAGAGTAAAAGCAAAGTCCTTAGAATGACCTAAATGACCTTGTAAAATTTGGTTCCATGCTCCCTCTCTTCAGCTATTCCACCCTACACCTTTCTCAGTGATGTGCTCTAAGTTTGCTACTTTACCTCCATCATCTCTTTGTTCAAATGTTATGTTTTGTAAAGAATCTCCCTGATCACCCTATCTAAAACTGAAAAACAAAATACAAAACCTTCCCCCTGAGCACTGTAAATTCTCATTTCCTTCAAGAATTGTTTTTCCATGTCACTTTATAATGAGCACTATATGTTACATAAGTACCTATTATTGTCTTCCTTAATAAAGTCTAAACTAAATCAGGGCAGAGATTTTCACCCATTTTCTTCTCTTTCTCCCCAGTACCTACAACAGTGCCTACCTGGCACACAGTGTACCCTACATAAATAGTTGTTGTCCTGGCTGGCTTGTTCAACTTGTTGGAACATCATCCCATACACTAAAAGATCGTGGGTTTGATTTTTGATCAGTGCATGTAGCTAGGTGGCAAGTTTGATACCCAGTCAGGGTGTGTATGGGAGGTAATGGATTGATGTTTTTCTCTCACATTGATGAGGATTAAATATAAGTAAGTAAATACATAAATATTTGTTGCATGACTGTAGTTATTATCCCAACATTATCACAATGAAAGGAAGCTGTTGAATTTATTTTTGTGTGTTAATATCCCAACTCTTAAATATTAAAAAGTTCTCATATTTTATTATCACATTTTATGGTAACTTTGTATTTTCTTCCCTTTAATTCCTAGCATAGGAAAACTCCTTTTCCAATGTGATGGTCCTTGATTACCCTGATCTGTTAATATCCTAAGTGGATTTCCCCCTCACATTTCTTGACATTAATGTCTAAAATTCTATACTTTAATAAATAACAACATTTTTTAAATAAAAATAATGCTTATATTTCAAATCCCTTTCCCACAAGGTACATTGAAATTCAATGCCAAGGCTACAAAATCAGCTTCAGTGCCTACACTGAGGAAGCGAGCCAGTCCCATCTCAGTCAGCAATTGGCTCGATAAAGAGTTTCTCTCTATCACTGCAAGTGTGTAGCAGATTCTCAATACCTGTCATTAGTCAAACTTCAGGGCCTCAGCTATGATTTGGAGAAGCTCATAGGAAGTTGTGTAGGCCTGGCTCCAAAGGAGGAGACGATGTGGTATATAAATAGTGTGAAGAATAAATAAAAATGATGAAGAACTTTCTCAAAAATTTCTGACCAAACAATCTGTCAACTTTTGAGAGGATTACAAGATCCAGGAAAAATTGGCTTTTATGTTAAAGGCAATTCATCCTCACCAGATAATACATTCTGGAGAAGACATGAACTACAGAGGCACCATGGAGAATAGAGAATTTAAAGCATTATACATGTGTGAACATTCACACCAGAAAATGAGCCAATAAATCGGTGGCCTTAACTTTTGCTTGCCCTCATTAAAACCTGGAGCCAAAGTCTTCTAATGGCATGATATAGCCAAAGGCATTTTTTAGAGCAATGTGTAGATGGTGATTTATAAGTGGTAAAGGATATGATGTCATATGGTAAACAAAATCTAGCTTACGTGATTCTTCCCAGCTATTGCTTTACTTATATTCCTGATGGAGTACACCTATGAGGTTAGTTGAAGGTTTTATACAATTTATATAATTTACATTCATATTTATTTTAACTGGGTTCCATACTCATTCTGTTATCTATATTATGCATGTTAGGAAATTATTAATAACTATGGTTCTACTGATGTGCCCCACCACAACAGTTTACTAGATTTGTTTAAAAGGCTTCATTTTGTATCCATTAACAGTGCTATTAAAATTTACACATAAGTAAAGCCACTAAATATTTTAAATTCTTATTTCATCTTAGTGTTAGATGAAAGTAAATATTTAGTTACAGATTTTTAGAGATAGTTTTATGTTAGTACTCCCAACACTCAGGTTTTATTATAACCCTTAGGTAATAAACATTATCCTTCAAACCACTTACTAGTTGCATTTTATGCAGCTAGTAATCAGAGTGGCAGGATGACAAGACCCTCAGCCTGTGATTATATACCTCATATGGCCTCCTGAGGTCACATAAATGCATATTGACAAATAAATGCATACCATAGAAATCATGAAGTTGAGTAGCACACAACATGATGGCTGGAGATTATCAGTGCTGCTGAAGCAGCATAGTAAGAAACTAGAAAAATTTGTGGGCAATTGGAATGGGGAAACTGAGACATGATAATTTTAAACAAGGCCAAATAATTTGGCAACATCTTAGAGCCAACTAGTGAAACCTTTCTTCCCTAACCAAAGACACTTGAGAACAAATGGTTTACAAGGTCTGTCCAGAAGGTATCCAGCCATGTAATATGAAAAATAGAGACACTTGCTGAAGAAGACACAAGGTGCAAGGAACATTGTACATAGAACAATGACACCTCAGTCTCCTTCAAAGTAGGCACTGTGGGACCTCACACAGTTTTCCCAATAACCATCAGCGGCCCAGTTATACTTTCCTGAATCTCATAGACAGTCTAAAATCTCTTCCCTTTCAAAGATGTTTAGTTTGGGGAAAAGCCAGAAGTTGAAGGGCACCAAATCTGGGCTGTAGGGCAGCTGAATCACCTGGGTGATTTGATGTCTTACCAAAAAACTCTGCACTGAGATCTGATGTATGTGCAGTCCTATTGTTGTGGTGAAGCTGTCAATCGGTTGCCCATAGCTGTGGCCTTCTGAATCATCCTAATAATTTCCATGGAAGAATGTTCAAGCATAATGCAAAATTTGATGCAGATTTGTTGCTCTATTCATTCAGTCATTTTGAATGTGGCAGCCACACAGTACATGTGCTCATGCAATGACATCTACCACTCCCACTGACTACTACAGTGAAGTCATCATTGTTCACACATGTGCATTATAGTCCACTCTCCTTGGCTGCCAGGCTACATCAATGTCACACAACTCATTCTCATAGTAACAATGGCTGGACATTTTCCGGGCAATCCTCATACACCTCTCCTCCCTAACCAGAAAACTCATAGCTTAAATCACCCTGGTCTTGAAGACAGAGGATGGAGACCCAATTAATGTCCTTTGTGCCAGCCAAACCTAGAGATGGATGAAGTCAATGGAACAAATTACAAAAACCCCATTGGAGCCAGACAGATTTGAGATAAAACAGTAAAGCAGACCAAAGTATAATCTGAAACTCCCTTGTACATTCATTTTGATGCATCAGCATATTAAAACCATACCTGGAAAGCTGATGACTATTTTGCTGAATCCCTCACCTAAGATTCTCACCCTCAGAAAAGAGTCAAAATCCTCAACACAAAGGACTGTTGGAAACCACCCTGCCTGGTTTCAGAAGCTGTAACCCCCCATGGCTAAGGCTGAGTGAGAGACCTTGGGACCCTAAGCCACTAAGGAAACAAAGCTTAATCCCCTGGCAGGAGCACCGCTGCCTGTCTACTTTACTTCACCCTGCCTGGCCCCCAGTGCATGACCAGTTAGTCAATGATGATGAGTAAGATTCCTCATGGGAGGGACAATCTAAGACAGGCATGGTCATGAGGGGGCCCTAAGGGAAGGACTTGGGGGGCTATAAGAAAGCTATGGCTAACTTATTTTAGTTAATTTACATTTAATCAGCCACATATGCATAGTGAGCTCTGTGTTAGACAGTCCAAATCTAATCCTTTCCTTCCCCTTCTAGTCTTATCTCTCTCCACATCGTCATGTATTACTTAATAGCTTGGCTATTTTAAATACAGTTTTGTGAATGCAACCACTCTCTCCTGACTCCTACTTATTCTATTAGCATCTTTCTCCAATTCATTGCTTTCCTTTTCCTTACCAACTTCTATTCACCTTTTGTGTTTTGTTTATATGACACTTCTCTTGAAAAGGTGCCTTAATTCTCTGACCCTTTTCTACTTCAATCCTTTATAGACAGCATCTACTTAAGGTAGACAGCCCTTAACCTAGTCTATTGCAATTATATTTTTACTTATCTCTTTACGCCTATGAGAATGTAAGAGTCTCTCTGGAAAAAATTCTACTAGTCACAAGCACATGACTTGCCACAATATTTTGAACAAATAAGTAAATGAATTAATAAATTAAAGTTTAAGCACCTACTTAAATGTATCTATTATATTTTTGAAAGAGAACAATGGGTATGACATACAGATCTGTTATGTCTCAAGCACAGTAATGACAGGCTAATTGCTCACTTCAGTCTAACAGTAATGCGATAAACTGATCAGATAGACTATTGTTTAGAGACATGTCTAATAGCTATGAGGTGCCGATCCACTGTACTAGAGTTACTAAAGTAGTCAAAGAAAAAAAGATGTGAGTCGAAAGGACTGTTGCAAAGTATGTTGAATAGAGCTGAAAAGAAACCGAGTAGTCAGAAAAGATTCTAGTGAATTTTTTGGTAATAAATACAGAGGAAAGAGATTACAAAGTCATTATACTTGTGAGCTGAATAAAATTTTGGATGATGCATGATAAAAATGATAATGGAAAGTAAGTTGTAGGAATATCTAAGTGTAAAATGTCTAATTGGTGAAGTTGTATAAACAATTGATAATACATGACTATTAAGAGTATAATTGAGCAATCAGGCTAAAAGTTGTAGATATTAGAGTTATATGAATGGTTTGGCTTTTTGATGGAAATCAGTGTAGGAAGAAGAAAATTAACCAAATGACTAAGTATTAAATATATACAAGTTAAGAGACAAAAGAATTTTAAATATCAGTGCACTGTTCAGAAGTATACAAAAAGTTAAAAGATGAGAGTTTTAAGAGGGGGATGAGAGACATGATTAAAAGTATGGACTTACTCAGAGAAACTGAGTTGGAAAGAAGTAAGAAAAATAAAATCTGAATAGAAAGAGTCTTAGGGGTGACCTTTGAGGCAGCTCCCATTCTTATGTCTTGTACAGAAATACAAGAAGAAATATTGACATTTCATACCAGTCAAATGGCCAGAGGATTGTATTACAGAAATAAGACATGAACTCAGAAGCTGTGTTTACTCTTCTTTACTGTGTTTGCAACAAGGAAGTTGTTTTATTTTTTTTCAAGAGAGAGAAAGTTGAAGTCTGCTAAAAATGTACACCATAACTCAATACAAATAGTTTTGAAAATCTATTTGTCATTGTTTTCCCCAAACTTTGACTGTTTAATTAAAGAGGACCATAATCCATAGTGTCTATAAGAATTTTTTAACAGGTTATCCCATAGCTCTTGGGGCATAGAACCTCAAGCAAAAACTTACCATATTAGGAAGTACTCTTGTAAGATAGTCAGGATGAGGGAAAAAGAGGAAAGAGAAGAAAAACCTGAAAGTGCATTATCTACCTACATACACTTTTTATCAAGCACAATTTTGCTGTCTCTTTAAGAAGCAACATGAACTACTGCCTGGCTATCTATTTTGCCATAAGCTAAGGAGAAGAGTTTATCTGTCATCTCCTATTTCTATTGTCACTAGTTTGCTTCATTAACCATTTAAACACACCCTCACCCCACCTAAACTCACATACTTCCAGGTTACATACAAGCAGGACCTAACATGTCTCATGATGTGTCATTTGTCAGAAACAATATGAAAATATCAAGGAGGAAGGCCAAGTGCTCATGACCTTATGGACGTGAAGCAAGATGTAGTCAACTTGATCCAGACCAAGTCAGTAGTTGCAGTATCTGGAATGAGATAGTGTCCAACAGCCTCAGAGAGAGATCCTTCTATGAAGTTCCTAAAGGGCACTAAGAAGCATCGATATAGTTCAAAAGTACCATCCATTTCATTTTGCCCTTTTTGACTTTAGCACTCAAAAGTGGTTTGCAAATAGCTTGTGATTTCAGTTCTATTTTTGTAATGGATAATTATGGATATTGAATATATGAGTAATTATCTATTTCAGATAAATATCCTGGGATAGTTTGAGTAGGAATTGTGCTCTGACTTGCCTATTAACTCTATTAATAAATTATGATGATTTTCACACAAGCTTTATTTTTGTACAGCTTGGTCTTTGAAATCTTTCTCTCTCTAAAGAACTGTGTTTTTTTATACTTAATAAACATTCACTCCATTAATCTAAAGTGTCCTTTTGTCTTTTCCATTCAACAAGATTTCATGTATCCCCAAGGCTCAATTCAAAAGTCAAATTTTCTGTAAAGATGGTTCTATGTAGTTGACTCTTACTCGACTTCAAGTTCTTGTGTCCTTTTGTGGGGCAAAGATTGAGGACAGTCAAAATTACTTACAGAAATCATTTATATCATCTACTAAGAACAATATTGCATACACAAAGTTTCTTTGAACAAACCTACACAAAATCCTCTAGCTTTTGGCTAGGCAGCATTTTCTATGTGGCTCCAAGTCTAAAGAACACCTTAAATAATTTGCCCATTTCTTCTGTCAGTTTTGCTGTTAACTTTCATGCTTACTAGCAATGATTGCATATTTAATAGAGTTAAATTAGGTGTGTGACTCAACTCTACTGAACCAGACCTTTGGAAATAGATTAACCATCTCTCCTGTGCCCTTCTAGTCACCCTCTTTATGCTATTGGCAGGCAGTTTATCATATTTTTCATTTCAAATGGAGGAGATATGATAGTGAGGCATTCCCTGAAGCTACCGATCATTTGGATATAATATTTTGTCCCTTTAAAGAGGCACTAGCATTAGAATTAAAAATAGAGAACATTAGAATATAATCTAATGAGAAGGTTATTAAGAGCAATATATGAAAAAAACAGGTTTTAGTAAGTTGCCAAGTAAAAATCTGTTCCCTTGATTTGATCTTTTAGTTGCTGACAACTGCTTGTTCCTAGGTTGTAAACAGCAGTCGTGGTCCTAGGGGCGCCCTGCTTGGTGAGTCCTCATTTGACACACCAGCCATCCTCAGTGGCTTCTGTACCACATTTATCTACCCTTCTAACTGTAGTGTGTCCTATTCTCTCTGAACCATCTCCCCCACTAGAAAGTGAGCTCTACTCAAACAGGGTCTCTTTCTTATCTTTGTATCCCTGACGTCCAGCACAATTCAGTGGATAATAGACCTCACTAAATATTTGAAGAGATACCAACAATTTTTAAATTAGCCATGTTTCCACATAAAATCTCATTAGTTCTTACAATCCTCTCAAAATATATAAGATTAAAATTTCATTAACTGACAATTGGATTATTTGTACTTATTTGATATCTGTAATTGTTATATTATAAAACAGAACTATTTTTTAGTTTAAGTCCCAGTCCTACTAATCATGAAGACACAGTGAAGATGTGCCACTTAAATGATTCATAATATTGTTTATGCTCATACTAAGCAAGAAGAGATAATTAAACCCCCTAGTGTGCTCACACAGAGGGCTGATAAATGTTTATTAATTATTATGGATGTGCTATAGATAACAAAAGACAATATATAACGCGCCATTAAAAATCAGCTGGTGTCTAGTCCAAGAATTGAATTTTCTCATCACCTTGCTCTGTAACCTCAATATCTCTTCGATCTGAATAATTAAATTGAGGATTCTCTTATGAAAACTCTCTAATGCAATCTTGAAAGAGAACATTGTTGAACAACAAGTTCCAGCACAAACTCTACACTGAATATTTTTTAACAATGTTTGGAAAGCATTGGCTTAAAATAGCTACTCTTTGGACATCAGAATTTAATTAGGCAATCTTGTATTGGACACCAGATAAAATGAATAGTTAGCAACCTTAGATCATATGGCATGAAATAAATCATAATACAAGACTTCTCCCATTTACTGTCTTCTACAGTGTGAGACTAAATTGGTTTGAGATAAATGGTTTCCATCATATGCCTCTGTCGAGGATAAAAACCAGAAAATGACACTATTAATATACCAAAGTCGCCTCATTATTCAGGAAGATTAGACTAAAGAACTGAGATAACAGGTCTGTAGTTTGTTTTCCCAGCATATTAGATGGCTTTGCTAATGACTGCAAAGTTTAGGATCATTTATATAAATCACAAACTGTGAACATGATAGTAGTGTTAAGTGATTAGGAATATGTTTCAATAATGTTTTAAGATTTCTTACATGCTTTTTCTCTTGCGAGCTCATGAAGTAATGGATTTGATGCTGTAGACTTTCGAAATAGATTAAAAGAAACAATATATAAGAATTTTTTAATGAAGGTTTTCATTCATCCATTTACATTAATATGTATTATGGAGCAAATTATATACGTGGTGATCTTTCACAATTCTCAGCAATTATTTCAAGAAGAGTAATTAAGTTTCTATTTAAATAGTTATAATATGGCTGATAAATGCTTTATAAAATAAGTAATCTAGTGGATGATGATAATATTTTTGTTTGGGATTATGGAAGCAAAAAAAGTTATTCTCCTTCCTGTGGGCAGGAAGGAATGTTGGGTTAATATTTTTTTTACAGATATAAGTGTCCCTAATGTAGACATAACAAATTGATAATGGAAACTAATTAAGACTGTGAACCAACACCATTTGAAGTTTCATGTTTAAGAGCTCTTAATACTCAAAATTTTTTGTTACAGACAGATCAGCTTGGAATTTCTATGCATACATACATTAAGTTTCCAGTGTAATAAATGTATAAAAATAAATTTCTTTTAATTTTATACATGGGCAGAAAAAATTAACAATGAACAAATACAATAAATAATTGTGGATACTGAGCATCTTTTCATATGTCTCTGGGCCCTCTGTATGTCATTCTTGAAGAAGTGTCTGTTCAAGTCTTTTGCCCATTTTTTAATTGGGTTTTTTGTCTTCCTGGAGTGAAGTCAAGTGAGTTTTTTACATATTTTGAAGATCAAACCCTTGTTTGAGGTATCATTGGCAAATATGTTTTCCCATATAGTTGGTTCTCTTTTAATTTTAATGCTGTTTTCCTTAGCCATGCAGAAGCTTTTTAATTTGATGAGGTCCCATTTGTCTATTCTTTCCTTTATGTCCGTTGCTTTAGGGAACATATCTGTGAAGATGTTGCTGCATAGAATGTCTGAGATTTTCCTTCCAAAGTTTCCTCTAGGACTTTTATGGTGTTATGACTTACACTTAAGTCTTTTATCCACCTTGAATTTATTTTTGTATATGGTGTAAGTTGGTGATCTGGTTTCACTAGCTATCAGACAGATGCAAATTAAAACTACAATGAGATACCACCTCACACTGGTCAGAATGACCAATATAAATGAACAAACACGTGTTGGAGAGGATGTGGAGAAAAGGGAACCCCAGTGCACTGTTGGTGGGAATGCAGACTGCTGCAGCCACTGTGGAAAACAGTATGGAATTCCCTCTGAAAACTAAAAATGGAACCACCTTATGATCCAGCAATTCCGCTGCTAGGGTTATACCCTAGGAGCCGTGAAACACCAATCCAAAAGAACCTATGTACCCCAATGTTCATAGCAGCACAATTTACAATAGTCAAGTGCTGGAAGCAACCTAAGTGCCCATAAGTAAATAAATGGATCAAAAAACTATGGTACATTTACACAACGGAATTCTACGTAGAAGAGAGAAAGAAGGAGCTCCTACCCTTTGTGACAGCATGGATGGAACTGGAGAGCATTATGCTAAGTGAAATAGGTCAGGTGGCGAGGGACCAATACCATATGATCTCACCTTTAACTGTAACATAATCATCAAAAGAAAAAAGCAAACAAAATATAACCAGAGACACTGAAGTTAAGAACAATCGAACAATAGCCAGAGTGGAGAGGGGAGGGGATAGTGAGGAGAAGGTTTTTCAGGAACTATAGAGGACACATGGAAAAAATCAAGGGGGAGGGTGGAAACAAGGTAGAGAGATGGGCTTGGCTGAGGTGAGGGGGAGGTGGGGGGAGGGGTGGGGAGAAAATGCAGACAACTGTAATTGAACAACAATAAAGTAAATTAACAAATAAATAAATAATTATGGATAATTAATGCAAATAACTTCTTTTCCAAAAAAGATCGTGATAGATTTCGAAAGTCAGATAATTGTATCCTAATTTTTTATTCATATCAGAACAGTGTTTTTGCTAATTTTATTTTTTTGTTACTTGAAGGTATTTTTTGCTTAGCATGCTATAGGTAACAGATGCTGAAAGTGCTAAAAATACTAATGCTATTAAAAAAAAGAAATACAAAGTATTTTTAAAAGCTGTTTTAATGCTCTGAACTTCCGAATATACAGTGAGGTGGGGCAGAGTGAAAAGTAAATTATTTGTGGAGAGGAGTGATGACACTGTATTTTCAAATGTGCTGAAGGTTAACTTTATACCCAGAGGTGAAAGCCAAGCAGGTAAATGAGGCTGTGTAACATATTACGTAATTCTGATTTTGACTGTGACTCTAACTGACTCACAGCATACTTGTTTTACCTCTACAAAATTTGTACTATTAAAACCATAATTCTAACAACAAAACTCAAACGTACAATGGACAAATCAAAAATAAAAAAAAAATCACCCACAAAGAAAACCAACCTATCATGCTACAAATGCCCTGGTGATCCTGCTGAGTCAAACCAAACAGCAATTATGGGGAACCCAGCAGACAGAGCTGCATTTGATCACACATCAGGCCTTGCCTCCAGGCCGTCTGCCACAGGCAGGGCCATAATCATCCTGCCCTGTTTAGATGCCACGTCTGGGTCAAAAGACTTATTCGGAGACCCAAATATGCCCTCTGAGAAGGAGAAAACTATTGACTTATGAAAATCTTTATTTGACTGTATTTTCATTCAACATGTAATTTATTCTGATGGGAAATAGGAGATACATAGTCTATAGCTCAATAATTTTGCAGCAGGACTGTCCTAATACTGATTATCCCAATTATTCCAATTTGACATATACCTAAAAGTCTTGAAAATGGTATGGGAAATGAAATGGTCAAACAGTGTGATGTAGTAGATGAGGCTCAGAAACCAAGTCTTATGGTTTGCCTCTTCTTTCTTTACCTCTCATAGAAGTAAGATCTATGGAAACTATGCTTCCCTCGTTTTAAAATGCAGTAATTAATGTATTTTTAAGGACCCTGTGCACTTTAAGTTTCATTGACTCTAAATATTCTTATACATACTTCAGATTTCAGGTTTTAAAACATAGGGAAACAATTTGCATTCTTTGCTTTGAATATTCTAGAATGTAAATATCATTAGGTATGTCTTAGAACGGGTCTCCAATTGTAAAGATTAGCTCTTTTGTAATTCTACACACTCGGATCGAATTTAATAACAGAGAAAGAGATATAGGGCGCTCTGGCTAATTGTAGAAAATGATTGCCAAAGAGTACTTTCGGAGGTCTGGGAAGCCATCTGAAAGATCAAACAGTACACAAAACTAGGTACAGTGTGTTGTAATTAAGCAACACAGCTAATGGCCCTCAAACCAAACTCTGCTGGAAGACACAGTGATTAGAGGCACCTGCAGGTTAATAATTAGAAGCATCTGAGCACAGAAGCAATTAATATAGGAAAACTCCCAGGAGAGAAAAGTCTGAGCAATAAACAATAAGATACTTTCAAAAGTCCCATTTAAAAAATTCTGTGTTAATAAAGTGTCACAGAATCTAAACTCTTAAGAATGCATTAATACATGTAACTATATTTAGGTTACTGTGTGGCATATTTTTAAAAATCCACTGTACTTGTAAATATTTTCATTCAGTGTAATCAGAAACAGTTGTTTTGTTTCATTTACCAAGTCAGTATCAAACAGTTTGTACCTGTTAAGACTTAGGTATGAGAACCAGAAGTAATGATTTTCTAGGTAAAATGAAGATGACTGGCATTGAATTTATATCTAAATTTCTAGGATTTTAAAGAAGGTGGCCTCCAAAATCTCATTTTTTTCTAATTAAACACCATGCTAGTGTGTCTGATGAACTCTTCAGTGGTGAAAATGTTCCCATTTTTGCATTGTGAAACTGCTTTGGTCTCTGTATAGAAACCTTTGCATCACTTCAGGGCAGCATTCTATTTTATAGTCAATATAGTCAAACCTTTGGCCACATACTGAAATGTGTTCAGCTGGCATACATTCCTCTGTTTTGTGCTGATCATCTTTTAATCTTTATTGTGTGTATGTATATGCATTTCTCATTTCAAAGTTATATCCATTTTAGCCACCTTAAATACATAATATTCAATTAGGTCCCACTGCTCATTTTCTGTTCAAAGCTGATTGCAAAAGTAGATGTGTTGAGGGTATGTAGCAAAAGGGTAATGTATTCCTAAGCAAAATGGAAAAATGATAAACCAGGAAAAAAGAGAGACATTAAAGGACATTAAAGGACTGCTCTGGCCATGTGACCTAATCATTAAAAAACACTTCCAGGGAAAGGAAATCTCTAACATTACAGAAATGTGGATTCATGAATTATTTATAGTCATAAAGACCCTTGGTAAACATGGGAAATTCAAGACCTAAATCATTACTTTGAGAATTACTTCTATTATTTTTCTTTGCCTTATAATGAATAATTTGCATCGGAATCCCAATACATTTATATTCTACAGTAAAATTGACTTGATAAAACATGAAAGATATTGTACTCCATTTCCAATGTATTTTTGCTTTCACCTTCTCAATAGTATATCCTATGCATAGGGACATATGTTGTACAGTTAGAATAGAATGGTTCAGATTTTTGCTAATTATAACCAAGCTGACTGTGAAAGAACATTGTAGACAACAAAGGTGCTACAAAATATTGGCTTTATTGTTATTATTCTAACGAGTGCTTCGGAACATCTTACTTCAGATACAACTCTTACCAGGTTCGTTCTGTGAGCATAGCTCCGGCTTATTGATCTTATTGGTGAGTCTGGTCTTCTAGAGTTCAAATAAATTTAGGGGACTTAAGGATACATTCTTCTCCTAGGTTTATTTCATTGTTATGTCTTTTTATTGTCCTTTACATTTTAGTATTTTTCCCTCTTCTTACTTTTTCCAAGGAAGATGTTATGCTTACTGGCATTGTTTCCATTTCCCCACTGTTTGGTGTTTTCTAGCACTTCGATACTCCGAAGTGATGTCCGTGGGCCTCATCTGGATGCTTATTAAAAATGCCGATTCTTAAACTTCCATCCTGGAAGTGCTGAATCAGAAGTTTTACTTTAATATGATTTCCAGATGATCCAAATGCATATTAAAGTTTTAGGAGCAGTGTAGAAGGCACCGAATAGATACTGGTTTAAAAGTGAATAGAGTTGACCCTTGAACAACACAGGATTAAACTGTGCGGTAATGTTATAGGCAGATTTTTTTTCAATGAGTACTATAAATGTATGTTCTCTTCCTTATGATTTTCGTAATAACATTTTATCCTCTATAACTTTCTTTATTGCAAGAATAAAATATGTAATACATATAACATAAAAATTGTTAATTTGTTCATTGTTATTGGTAAAGCTTCAGTCAACAGCAGGCTACTAGTAGCTGAGTCTAGGGATGTCGAGAGCTGTAGGTAAATTTTTGGGTACATGGGTGGTCCGTGCCTCTAAAGCCCATGCTGCCAAGGGTCAACTATACATGATTTTTCTTCTCTTCCCTACATTTTCTTTGGCTGTACTATCAACATAGAAGGGTCATTTAGATATGGCATGGGATTTCATTAGAACAATGGAAGTTTACATAAAAGTAGAATTAGAAAAATCACCTGATGTATGTTTTTGCTGAATAAATCTTTGGCTTGGTTCAACTAAAATTTACATTTCCAATAAAATAGATTTAAATTTAAAACTATTATTAAATTAGGCCCCCTTCACACTTTTATTATTACCACTGAATACATTAATTATTATTATTATTATTATTTTAATTCTCACTCAAGTATTTGAGAGAGAGAGAGAGAAAGAGAAGGAAACATCAATGTGAGAAACATTGATTGGTTCCCTCTCGTACTTTCCCCAACCAGGGATCAAACCTGCAACCTAGGTATGTGCCCTGACTGGGAATTGAACCCACAATTTTTTGGTGCAAGGGATGACATACCAGCTAACTGAACCACCAGCCAGGGTGAATAAATTAATTATATATTTAAAAAAATTTAGAAACCATGACCACATTAGTTCTCTTTGTGTGCATCCAAAGAGGAAAGTGGAGTATGAAATGGCACATTAGGAGATCAAAATATATAGTTACCCCATAATTTTATCATTATTAATGTGCCACTTATAATTGTCAAAGATTATGCTTTAAGCCAGCAAAGCCTTGTTTTCTTTTCAGCCTCATTTGTATCTGTTTGTATACATTTATTAAATTATACTTGATATATAATATTACATTAATTTCATGTGTACAGTATAGTGACTCAACATTTACCTACCTTACAACATGATCACCTCACTAAGTCTACTAATCATCTGTTGCCATTAAAATATTACCATAATATTATCATTTCTATTTTTTAGTGTCCAAAAAAATCTGGAGAATCACCATCTGTGTGCAGAATGAATACCTAGATTACTTCCTAACTCTGAGAAGTTTCTTCTCCCTGATGAATAAGTGAGAAAAGAAAATATGGGTAGTTGGCAAACTTTTACTTAGCAATCTTGGTTTACAATTTTTAATATTGGTCTCAGATTGTCATATTCAGTATTACACTTTAGTAATGTTGTGAACTGTCAAAAATATCAGATCATATTTATTTTATTTTATATTTATTTCCATGGGAAGTATTTAGAGAGCCTAAATCTGGTCCACTGTAAACCATTAGTGAAGGAGATCTTGATTTTTCTCTGCTTTCTTAATCCTTTTGAATAGTCATTGATGAAGAGGAAATGAGGCATCTTTTGTGTCAATTTTTGATTTTATTTTATTTCTTTGAGGACTGCTTGCTTAAGAAACTGTTCAAAAACTCTAATTTTTAAAAATGTTTTAATAAAAATACTGTCAGCAAAAGTTAAATTGTTTATTTTATTTAGCTCTGTAACTGTCTTATAAGGTTTCTCAAAGGCCCCCCAAATGAAGAAAAGTAAAAAGTGCTGAACAGGTCTCGGGGCCAGAATATGCTGGACTGAACTGCATCCGCACAAAATTTATACCTTGAAGTCCTATCCCCCAATGTGACTGCACTTGGAGATTGAGCTTTTAGGAGGTAATTAAGGTTAAACGAGATCATGAGGGGTTGGGAATACCAATATGATGGTATAAGAAGCCTTACAAAATGAGGAAGAGAGAAATCTCTTTCTCTTTTCA
>PVKM010003081.1:0-50583 GCA_004027735.1 Carollia perspicillata
GGAGGGGGTGTGCAGGGTGCAGGGGAATGAAGAGGGGGAAATGGGACAGCTGTAATGGCATAATCAATAAAATATATTTAAAAAAAGAAACCCAGTATCTTCTTCAGTAAATGCCATTTTACCAATGTTGATTTCTGTTGCTTCCTAATGGTTTATTTTTATTGTATTTTTTCCATTACCGTGTATCCCCCTTATGCCCTCTTCCACCTCTACCCACCCTCCCCACAATCACCACGCTGATGTCTGTGTCATAAGTCCTTTTTTCTTTTTTGTTCTATCCCTCCACCCACTCCCCACACCCACCCAGAGCTTTCAGCCTGCTCTCTTATCTATGAGTCTCTCTCTCTTTTGCTTTTTAGTTCAGTTTGTTCATTAGATTCACATATGAGTGAAATCATATGCTATTTGTCTTTCTTTTACTGGCTTACTTCATTTAGCATAATGTTCTCCATGTCCCTCCATGCTGTCACAGAGGGTATAATTTCCTTTTTACAAGTATTCCGTAGTGTAAATGTACCATAGTTGTTTCATCTGCTCATCTGCTGATAGACACTAGGGCTGCTTCCAGATCGTAGTGATTATAAATAATGCTGCAGTGAATGTAGGGGTGTTATGTTCTTTCAAATTAGTGTTTAGGTTTCTTCAGATGAATTCCCAGACATGAAATAGCTGGGTCATAAGGCAGATCCATTTATTTATTGAGGTATCGTCATACTTTTTTCCACAGTGGCTGCAACAATGTGCATTCCCATCAACAGTGCAAAAGGGTACCCCTTTTCCCACATCCTTGTCAGCACAAGTTGGAAGCTACATTTTGGTCTTAGACTGGTTGGAATGGTAATTGATGATAGTTAGTCTTTTTCTTAGAATGTGGGAAAACTGAATAAGAGAGATGCTCGTGGATGATCGTAAACTGCTCTCAGGTTAGGAGCTTAAAAGTCATTGATTACCATTTCTAACCAGTCCAAGACTAAAATGTAGCTTTCAACTTTTGCCTTAATATCTTCAGAGACCATGGACTCACTGTCTCCATAAGGCAGTTTGTTTCTGGAAAGCTCTCAGTATTGGGATAATTTTTTTTTATCTTGCAATTCTGCTGCCTAGCCCAATGCCTGACTCATAGTACGAGCTCCACAAATTGTATTTGTTGAATGAATGGTTGAACTGTAATGTCCATCTGTGGCTCTAATTTTGCCAATAGTAGCCTCATAGAATAAGTCCAATCTCTTGCCTACATAGCCCTTCAAAAACAAGAGGGCTTTTTGATGTCCTTGAGTTCTTATATCCCCTGAGTGAGCATTTTCAGTGACTTCAGGTGTTCCTCTTCGAACATGTTCTGAACGTATGCATCCAGAACCCAGCACAGTTGTTGCATAAATAGAGTTGTCCTCTTCTTTTTATGTGTAATTAACTGAATTAATTTGTTGATCAATTTTGCTTCTTTTTTTAATAATGTTTTTAATTTTTTATTTACAGCTGACATACATTATTTTATTAGTTTCAGGTATACACCCCAGTGATTAGACATTACATGACTTACTAGTTAATTATCCCGATAAATCTCACACCCATCTGACACCATACATAATTATTAGAATATTGTTGACTGTATTCCCTATGCTGTATTTTATAACTCCATGACTATCTCGCAGATGTAACTCCTAAGACTTATACAGGTAAAGCTCCTCAGCTTCAAGTCATAGGTTCTTAGAGTTGTATCTTTGGACCTAAATACAGTTCTCATATATGTGTATTAAATTCCATTTTGTTGGTATGAACCATCCAGCTTAATGAGGTCTTTCTGAACCTCATTCTTCCTTCAGTCATGAACTATGTGAGGCTAAAATAAGCAGTCTGACAACCAGGACCTTCCATGCTCATATAAATAATTCTTTGGTGTACTCTAGCACTCCCTATTTCCATACTTCATCGCTCACAGGCCGGAGCTACCCACTTTTTGTCCTTGAAGCTTCCAGAGCATTTGTTCCAAGAAGCTCTCCCCTTTACACTGGTTAGGATTGTTCCCTGTTGTTGTTTCCCCCAGCATGTGATGGCTGGGCTATTGAAGCTATGCTATTGTGCTCTGAGAGCATTTTATCCACCCATATAGCTTCTGTTCACTTCTGGTCAGCATCTCATGTAGTTGTTACTTAACTGTCTGGTTTCTATCCAACCTCCACGTGTTCTCAGCAGTGTGGGCTCAGCAAATATTATTGCAGTGTTGTCAGATTAACTCTGTTTAAGAATCTGTTTTCTTTCTTTCTCTTAAAAAATGTATTTATGGATTATGCTATTATGGTTGTGCCAACGTTCCCCCTTTGCCCCCTCCACCTAGTAGCCCCTATTTCTTCCAGCAGTCACACCTCCTTAGTTCATGTCCATGGGTCATGCATGTAAGTTATTTGGCTCCTCCATTTCCTATACTGTTCTTAACACCCCCCTGTCCATTTTGTATCTACCAATTATGCTTCTTACTCCCTGTAACTTTATCCTCATTCTCCCCCTCCCTTGTCCCCACTGATAACCCTCCAAATGATCTCTATACCTGTTTTTCTGCTTCTGTTCTGCTTGTTTTCTTGGTTTGACTTTTAGATTCAGTTGTTGATAGTCATGAATTTATTGCCACTTTCATTTAATGCTTAAGAAGGTGCTTAGGGAATACTAATTAAAATGCCTAAGAAGCAGTATGTGACATCTGTGTCACCACTGAGTCTCCAGCTGCAAAGAAAGCATGACTCTGCCCTTTCGTTTGATTCATAGTTTTGTGGGACCTTAATGGTGCTGAACTCTATCACCCTCCCAAAGACCGTATCAGCTCTTACTTAATATTTCATGTACTGGGAACATATTTGGTTGTGAAACAGAATTTATACAAGGCTTCCAGCTCTCTTTCCTTGATGAAACTCTTTGGTTGCTTGCAGGATTCCCTGGCATCGGCTCACATGTTAACCTTTGGCTTCTCTTTGCTAAGTGTAGGTGCCTTCCTTGGAGAGCAGTCACAGTATCTGGAAAGTGGGCTTTATTCAGAGCAGTCATGAGCAGGCAGCTTTTGAATAGTTGGTCATATGGCTGGTTGAATGGCTGGTCATAAGGACTTTTTATGACTCTTTGTTTGTAGCCTATTAACTTAAGAGACTCTCCCAAAGGACTAGATGCATAATTATGCCAGTCTAAAGAAAAGAGATTGAACAGAATGAAGCCATCATGGAACTTTGCTTTATTCTGGGCCCAGTGGAGACAGTATTTGTTCAAACATTTTTGCCATTCTTGGCCTCATCATCATCAAAAAGACTAGGTAGACTTTTAAAGACATGGGGGGACTTTTATTAGCAGGTAAACTGATCAAGACCCCAGAATTCAAGTCCAGCAGTGATCAGACACCCTTGATCATATCCTCTGTTTTCTGTCTGTGTTATGCAGCCATCATCAGGCACCTTACATCAAAAATCTATATAAAACTATAATTATCCAAGGTCATGGTAGATGAGATTAGGAAGTAAATAATCTAGTCAGTTGTTGCCAGTGGTAGTGAACTGTCTGTCAGAACCACAGTGACAACTATCTTCCTTGGCTTCCCTTGGGAAGGTGATTCTGTGGAATCGAAGTAGCAAGTACATAGTTTATATCTACTTCATTTTCCTGTAACTCTGACGGCTTAGAAGGGCCTCATAGTATCTTTTTGTTTTTCTTTGTCATCTCCAACGTGGAGAATTTGTTCTACCATTGGGAAAGAAATAACATCTTTTTGGCACGTGGATTTCAAATGAAAATCGATCATACCCTGTCGTGTTATTTCAGCCAGTGCTTCTCTCCTAATCTGCCTCCCAACTGCCCAGTGACGGTGGCTGTCAGCTGACTCGTAGTCTCTTGCCACACTCGTCCCAGCATCTTCTGCATGCAGCCTGGATGAAAAAGGGTCTGTTGTATGGATAAGTTAGTCTCCATTAAATAATAGTTTTGTATCTTAGGATTAAAGGATAACATATGCATGAACAGTTGATTTTTAAAAATTTTCTCTATAACATTGCATGTAAAAAAACATAAACCAGTAGAAGAATCCAAATATTTTTCATTGTCTCTAAGTCATGCATATATTTATTTAAGATACCTTATTTGGTCAATAAAGGATGAGGGTTGAAGTTATGTGAACTCTCTTCTGAATTTCTTTTAAGAGAGAAGACCAAATAAATAGAACAGTCTGACTCTGTTGTTTGTATAGTTTAAATCAGTCATCATCTGACTTCATGGCCCATGAAAAAATAGTATATTTACACTGAAATAGTAATCTTCATAGCACCAAAGTATTACTTTTACTCTGAGATATTTATCGTTTTAGCACAAGATAAATTTTTACTGTTTTTTTTTTGTCTGAAATAGGCAATGCAGAGCTCCTTAATGAATGACAAAAACATCCACCTTGAAAAAAAGCTTATTTCTTCTCAACCCCTGTTATTACCTGCAAAAATCAGTGGTCATAGGAAATGAACAGTGGAGTTCTTTATCAAGCAAGTTGAATGGATTAGTTTCGAATTTTTTGTTGTTCCATTTCCTTTACAGGAAAAATATCTATAGAGATATTGTGTTTTATTGAGTGCTTCCATTTAAAACCATACTTATTTTAATAAAAAATATTTGTAATATTAGTTTGCCAAAACAACATCATTAGATATTAGGACTGACTGAAATGCAGATTAGTGTAGAATGAGGAAAGGGGCCTTTTTAATTGCCATTAGAACTATTTAAAAGAAGGACAGAAGAAGGGAAACTTGGGGTATCGGGCACTAGATTTTAATTTAGAAAACTGAGTCAGTTTAATTGCAGCCTCATTCAGTTTCTTTTGTGATGCCTTAGCCTTTAGCACACTAACACATCATATAGGTTTCAAAGATCCCTTTTATATTTGTAGAATATTAATTGTTTTTTACTTAGCTCTTACATGGGTTAAAGAGCGTAAGGAATGAGATGAGGCCGTGTGAATTCCCCGTCGACGTAATTCAGGCCAGTCTCAGGACCACACAGTGGGGCGCTTGGATGGACTAACGATGCTGCTGTTATCCTTAAACGTAGCTGGAGCCACTGAAGAATTAGTTGAAGGTGTCTTGAGGAGGGTAGAGGAAGCCTTCCAAAACTAAGCAGTGAAAAAAAAAGTGACCATTATGGGGAACAAACATCTTTCAAAATCGATGCTAGTCCCCCAGTTGAGGAGATTGGGAGAGCCCCAAAAATGTGGCAGATGGAGCATGTTAAAATACATCATAAAGAATTTATGAGCAACTTACAAAGTTTCTTTAAAAATACTAAACAAATAGGTAGTAAAACTATAACGAAAAGCAAGGGAATGGCAGGCACCTTTGGGATAGGGAAGGCAAGGTGATGACATAGTAAGGAGCTCAATGGATCCCAAAATTTATTGTTATAAATCTTCCTCTTAAGCTGTTTGGGGACATAAATATGTATTTTACTGTTATTCCCTAAAATGTACATATACATTGTGGATATTCTTTTGCACACATGACATATTTTGAAATAAAACATTTAATAAAACAGAAAGGGGAAGGGGCTAATACAAAGGAACCCAACTAAAGATTTGTAATGGTGCCAAGAATACACTCAAGGATTTCAAAATAATAACCAGAGCAACTTGCATTTCTTGACTTCTGATGAACCAAGTACCATTTAAGCACTCTTCAGTCTAATCAGTCATGTAATGCACAGGCTTGTGTAGTGTGCTGTTGTCACCCTATTTGTAGAGGGGGGGTAACTGAAACACAGAATGTAACCAGGGCATAAATGCAGACACTTTGGCTCCAAAGCCCATGCACTTGGCCATTTTTCTATACCACCCATATAGTAACAAAGACTAAATAAAATTTTGCATTGGTTCTTACATAGAAAAGATCAAATTGTCTTTTGAGTAAGAGAGTTTAGAAGCCACAGAAGAAACCAAATCAATGGCAATTTGAAAACTATTGACCAAAACCCATCACTTATCTGGCAGTTTGCTAAAAACTGGTCAGCTACCAATTCCAGTTATTTTTCCATAAGAAACGCAATGAATTAAGGTTTGTGAGTCAGTTCCATGTGAGACCAGCTAGTGAACTCCATTAAAGGGAGGGAACATTGGATGCAAAATGTAAGGCTGATTCTTTGTGGGGTAGGGAATATGGCTTCACTAGGGCAAATATCTAACTCAAGTACTACATTTTTTTGAGAGAAGATATAAATTTGTTAATAGAGAAGCTATTAAAATAAATTGTTTAGATTATTAAACGGTCTCTAAACTGTTCTGTATTGAGGTGACTAAAAAAATGTGAACTTTTGAAGTAATTAAAAGTGGAGGGAAGAAAAAGTCATGTATTAAAGTAGATAGAAAATGATCATATAGAAAACAAAAATCAGAATAAACACATATATTTATGAATGATGACATGTGAGGTCTGTCCAGTAAGTCCAACCATTCATTGTTAATATAATGAGAACAGTTTGTACAACATTGATGTAACCTGACAGCCAAGGAGAGTGGACTGGAATACTCATGTGTGAGCAATGACAACTTCACTGTATTAGTTAGTGGGGACAGTGGATGCTGTTGAGTGAGCATGTATACTGTGTGGCCATCACGTTAAAAATGACTGAGTGAGTAGAGCAACATATCTGCATCATATTTTGTGTTAAGCTTAAATATTCCTCCATGGAAACTATTCAGATGATTCAGAAGGCTACAGCTATGGGCAGCTGGTGATTGGCAGCTTCATCATAACAACACGCCCGCTCATGCCTCACGTCTTGTGTAGAGTTTTTTGGTGAAACATCAAATCACCCAGGTGACTTAGCCCCCATTACAACCCAGATTTGGCACCTTGTAACTTCTGGCTTTTCCCAACACTAAAATCACCTTTGAAAGGGAAGAGACTTCAGACCATAGATGAGATTCAGGAAAATACAACAGGGCAGTGGATAGCAATTGGGAGAACTGTGTGAGGTCCCAAGGTGCCTACTTTGAAGGGGACTGAGGTGTCATTTGCCTATGTACAATGTTTCTTGTATCTTATATCTTCTTCAATAAATGTCTGTCTCTATTTTTCATGTTACATGGCTGGATATTTCCTAGCGAGAACTCATATAATTTAAATCCTCTAGGACTAGGTATTGGTTTGGGATCTTCTTAATTAACATAGTTATAGTATTCAAGTGTTTCACAAACTTTGCTATAACATAAGATCCCACCCCAGAAATTATGACTCAGTAGGTCTGGACTGGCCCAGTAATTGGTAATTTTAACAAGAGTCATAGGCAACTGTGCTGTGGGAAGTTCCTGAGCACTCAAAAAAAAAAAATCCCTCCTAAAACTGTTGAGATTCTAGAAGACAGGGTGGGAGAGTGACATGTTTGCATATCACTCCAACTATTCTAAAGAATAGTGTACCAAAGTGGTAAGGATAAATCACAGGAAAATCTTGAAAGACTGAGTGGACAGGAAAGAGAAACATTAGCCTTCATACAAACAAGTCTAAGGTAATGTCATTAGTGGGAAGCAATCTGGACTCGATTTACCACTGTACTTAGGGCCTAGGAAAGCAGAGATATTTTATTTGGGGGATTATTCCAAAATGTATCTTAACCAGACATATTCACAGTATATATGTATAGTGGATGAAACCCTACATTAATGAGTGTATTTATTAGACAGCTATTCCTGCAGAACATCCCACCCCAAAACTCAGTGTCTTAAAACAGCAATCATTTATTCTTGCTCTATGTCTGGACCTGCCAGTCTAGGCTGGACCCAGCTACACCCAGCTCCAGTGAAGCTGGAGATGTTGGAGATTGGGTTCAGGTCTGTTCTAAGAGTAGATCTTTCTTCAACCACATGCTCCCTGGGACATATCTTTTTCATGGTGATAGCAGGAGTTCAGAAGGGCAAGCCCTGCTGAGCAGGCACATTTTAAGCCTTGGTTTGTATCATGTCCACTAGATTCCCTTTGGCCTAAGCAAGTCACTTGACCAACTAAAATCAAGGGTAGGTAGGGAAGAATGTTCCACCCTAGTGGGAGGGAAAGGGGAGTGAATATTTTCTGGACAATAATCCAGAATAGTACAGTAGAGATATTTTCCTTTAGTTTATGTTACAGGGGAAGCTATTAATGAGATCCCCATGAGTTCAAGGTCAAGTTGGGAAGGAAGACTCACCCAGATAAAGGTAGGCTGGGAGAAATGTGACAATGGAGACAAAGCCAAAATATTTTGGGAGAACATAAAAAGGAATGATTAATGATTTGGGGGACCATCCAGGAAGGTTGAGTTAAGTAGGGTTCATATGGTAGATGGTATCTCTCACCATTAGAAAAAGAAAGTTGATCTGACCCATGCTGGGATTTATGTGTTCCAGGGTTAAATTTCTATATTTTGGTATTTCTTGTATATAAAATCCACAGCATATATTCCCCTTAGTTTATTTTTTAATGAGTTATTGATAGAGTGACTTGGAAAAACTTCTGAATTCTTGGAACTAAAGCAAACAATGAAATAAAAAGCTGTATCCAGGATCAGTGAATACAATAATTATATTAAACATTTTCTAAATGTTAAAAAAGCTAAATAATACAGAATCATTTGGTAATCAGCCTAATTATTTTAGGATTAAAAATTATTCAGTGTTATAAACAAATTGTGACAATTTATCACAATTAATGCAAATAAATAGGGTTCAGTATTATGTTCTGATTCATTCAGTTGTGCCTGCAAATGAGTGGCACAATTATAGGAACAGTTTGCTAATGAGCTCCCAAACATAGATACCAATTATGATTATTCATTTATTTAGAATGAAAGATGATCAGTTTTACAGATATTTCCCTTAGAGAAAGTAAATATTTATTTGGACAGTCTTCTTAAAACCTGTATATGTGTTTCCAAATCACTTAGTAATAAGTAAAAATAAAAATTAGAGTGTTATTTGCCTTGCTAAGAAAAGACTGAAGAATTTAATGAGAGGTACTCTATAAAAGAAGAGCTCATTGATTTCGAACAATTTCAATGCCAGAGGAACAGAGTTTCATAGTTCTCTCCTATGTGCCCCACATCAGCCCAACAGCTGAGTCATTATTTGAGACTTTTCTGAGAGATGTTAATAGCATGAAGACATGTTTATATGTCTCAATGGACTATACTACATTTACACAATAAGAATACTAGTTGCCCCCCCCCCCCACAAAAAAGAAGAAAATCTTAACCTTTTGCAGCAACATGGATGGGCCTGGAGAGTATTATGCTAAGTGAAGTAAGACATTCAAAGAAAGACAAATACCAGATGATTTCACTTATAAGTGGAATCTAATGAACAAAATAAACAAACAAAATAGAAACAGCTCATAGAGACAGAGAACAGACTGACAGCTGTCAGAGAGAAGTTGGGTTGGAGGCTGGGTGAAAAAAGTGAAAGCAAAAAAGGGAAATGGAGAAAAATTTATGGACACAGACAATAGTATGGTGACTACCAGTCGGAAAGGGGGGTTGAGGGAGGTAGAAAGGGTAAAAGAGGAGTAAATGGTGCTGGAAGGAGACTTGACTTGGGGTGGTGAACACACAATACGATAACACAGATGATGTGTTTGTTGTGAACCTATATGATTTTATTAACCAGTGTCACCCAAATCAATGTTTAAAAAGGCATGCTTATATATAATTTGTTCCCCAAGTAATCAGAACTTTCATGTTCCTGGGTTTAAGATGAGGTCTATAAGGTATTTACTATATTTTCTAAAATGTGTAGTCATCAATTTAAGAAAGGACTAGTTGCCATAAGATTTTTTAAACTGATTATTTGAAACTTAAAACAATTTGTCAAAGAAACAATGATATGAATAGTGGTTTACTTCCAGAATAGTCCATAAGAATCAACTTATCTCACACTATAATTGGAGTAATACTAATGTATTTTAACTATATTCATCCTTTTAAAATTTTCATTTTGTTCATTTTTGAGGCATAGTGTATGTATAATAAAATCCACCAATTTTAAATGGATGATTCAATAAATTTTGATGATTTCAACATCTGTGTGATCTCATTATTAACATGTTATCTTTTCCCACGTGAGTTGAGATTTTTTGGTTCTTCATATACTGAGGAATTTTGGATTACTTTTTGATATTTTGAATATTATACAAGAACACTGTATTTCCTGTTTAAATCTGAGGGAGAGTGTTGATACTTTTGGTTTAGCAGGCGATGAGCCTGGCTGGATTCAGGCTTTAAATTCTGATGTGATTTTTGTAGGTTTTAGTTTCAACGTCAGTTCTGTTTTCAGCTCATTTGCATGCTATCAGACCAGTTCTGGTTGTGTGCCATGTAGTGTCTGGCCTGGGACCATCCCATCCCAGAGTTCAGATCTATGATCTGCTGTTCAGAGTTATATCCAAGCACTTGTAGCTCAGTAGTAAGCCCAGGAAATCATTTAAAAAAAAACATTATATGGGTAATTTTCCAATCTTTCTCTGATTCCTCTAGAATCTTCTGGGTCTCTAGGTCTCCATTTTTAGACATTCTGCCAGAAACCTGGAATTTTCTGTTACCCTGTCACATACTTTCTGCAACTCTATTCAGGGGTTTGCCCCACACTCTTAGGAAGGTTGATCTGATTCAAGCTGGGCTTTGTGTGTACACGTGTTTCATTGTTATGTTCACATAGCTCATGCTGATTGTGCATTTCCCTAATCAGAGAGGGAAGTTCTCCATCACAATCCTAGGCTCTTGCCGGTTCCCATTTCCACCTCTGTCTATGATGCCATACCACCCGGGGATATTTTGAGGAATGAGAAAATGGAGAAAAGAAAAGAAAGGGGGAAATCCCTTCACTCTCCCTGAGGGTCAGGAGAATCTCTCCCTTTGAGCCATGTTTGCAGGTTTCTTCCTGGTATCCATTCCCTCCTTCTCTCCACACAGTGTCTACTTGTGGGTTTCAAGTTTTGTGGAGTACAGACCAGGGGATACCAAACGAAAAGGAAAATGGTTCACCTGGTACTTTGGATTCTGGTCTTCTTTCAGTCGGCCTGCTGTTGTTTGATATTTCTCATCTGCGCATTCTATATCAGTATTTTTAGCTACATTCTATGTGAGAAAAAGGATAAAGTAGATTTGCTGCATCTCACATGCAGCTAGAAATAAGCATGTTAATCTGTTGAGCTTAGACTTGCAAATAGATATGGACTGTTACTCATTGGAGCTTTAATGTTTGCTCCCTTTTTAGCCAATGATGTCGATCATCTTTTCATGTGCTTATTTGGTACCCCTTACCTTCTTTGGCAAAGTGGTTTTCAAAACATTTTCACATTTTCTAAGAAAAAAATAAACTTTCTCTTGCAGTATAGTTTTAGATTTACAAACATTTTCAAGGAGTACTGACAATTCTCTGCTTCCTGTTCTCTAAACCCAGTTTCCCCTTTTGCTGTTATTTTACGTTAGTACAGTACATTCACCACAACTAATTTGTCCCTGGGATGCAAGGATATTTCAACATACACAAATCAATAAATGTGATATACCACATTAACAAAATGAAGGAAAAAAGTAATACCATCTCAATACGTGCAGAAATAGAATTTGACAAAATTCAGAATTATTTTATAATAAAAAACTCTGAACAAATAAAGTAGAGAAGGAATGTACCTCAACATAATAAAAGCCATGTATGACAAGCCCTTGGCTAACGTGGTACTTAATGGTGAAGATCCAAAGCTTTTCTTCCAAAATCTTGTGTAGGACACAAGAGCAGTGTCCTATACCAGCTACTTGCATTCAACATAGTACCGAAAGTTCTAGCCAAAGCAGTTAGGTAGGAAAAAGAAATGTGTTTCAATTCTGGCATCTGAAACCTTCTCTTCTTTATTGTAAGGACTACTTGGAGGATAGAGAAGAAAGGAACCATGCTCTGTTTATAGGCATCTATATTCTGCTTATAAATCTTTAACTTTTGCAAATAAAATGCTGCTCTAGGCCAGAGGTTTACCAAGTGCCCTGAATTAGAGAACAGAAGGCAAAAGCGATAGAAGGTAGTAGGCTGTAGCTAATGTTTGCGGATTTGGTTGATTTGGTTATATGGGTTTTTCTGTAATAAGTTTGTGACTCCACAACTGCTTATCATGCTGACTCATTCTGCTCAAGTTGTTCTTGTAGTTTTTGTTTATTTTTTAGTTTATTTATTACTCCTTGAATCCCTCTCTTACAAGGGATTTAAAGGGTTGCTAAAGGCAGTCAGATTGCTAATCAGTCAGAAGCTACAATCATTAGTCAAAAGCAATAGATTAATGTGAAGTAAAAGTTCTGAGGAAGTGTTTTATAAGACCATAATATAACTTTCTGCACTGACACTAATGCCTGTGGCCATACCCATCAGTAACTCCTTTCCTGGTTGATTTGTAGACACAACTAAAGGGCAGTGTAGCTTTGCAGATTTTCAGAAATCACTGACTATATGTACATTTATTCCTGGTACGGTTTTAGCATTTAGTGGTGTTACAATTATCATTTCATTTATATTATGACATTTAGAGAATTATAGTGTTAGGCAAGTGTTCCTTCAAACTGACTTTATTTAGGTTCTTCTAAACTGTTCATCAGGTTGTTTAAATGTGCTTTGTTATTTTTTTAAAAAGACTTCTGTGGTCCAGAGACAAAAACAACTTTAGCATTTAAGTTGTCTACACCAGATCCTGACCATTTCGGGTAATACTGATTTTTACATATATGTTAATGCTGCCTGCTATCCAGTAATCATGTGTTGGTTTCCACTGTATCCACAAGACATGCTGCAAAGCTATTAAGTTGAATGAAATTAGTTTTTTAATTCATTTGAAACCCCAAGGATTTTTGTTATAAATTTTTAATTCTCTAGGGTTTTATAAAATTTGTACTTTTTACCAAACATTGGAATTGGCTTATATGATGAGTTATGAACTCTAGTACAACCTGTGGGCTTCATGTTGCTTTTCCATCTCACTGGTTGAAATATTTATTACAAACAGTCAATTTGACCAACACACATCTCTGCAACACCAGTCAGACAGTGTGTAGGTGCAGTTGGCCTACCCTTGGACAGGTGCTGGAAGTGTACTCCAGCAGAAACTCTGCTTCTCTGATGGAGATGAAGTCACTTCTCTGGTAGTGGGTGTTTAGTTTATGTAGTAGGACTCACCATCTGTTACTGACAATGTAATGATGGCTTGGTGAATGTCATTTTAAAAGTTAGGTTCAAATTTTAGGTTTCTGACCTAGTATGGGATGCAGAGTAAGTTTTGCTGACCTTTACCTTCTAACTCCTTTCTCAAAAACCACACTGGCAGTATTAATTCACTCAGTATCCTCCACTTGTTCCTGGCTTTCCCCAACTCTGTGATTCTCATTCTGTTCTCTGCCTCTGGAAGAATTTTCCTTTAGACTGCTACCTCTGTTTTTTTCTTTTTCTTTTTTTTTAAGGTTTCCATTCACTTTATTTTACTGAATTAAATTTATTGGGGTGATATTGGTTAATAAGATTATATAGAGTTCAAGTGCACATCTCTGTGATACATGATCTGTATATTGCATAGTGTGCCCACCACCCAAAATACCATTGTTCTTCAGAGTTTAAAGTGCTTCTCCAAGAATCCCTGCTTGAGGAGACAAGGGAGGTCTCTTCCCTAAGTATTTGTTGCTTATTTCTTAACCTTGAAAAGTCTACTCAGGTTTTTCCACAGAAGCATCTGAACACTAATCTGTTACAGGTAATACCAGTTGAGAACACAGACTTGGCCCACAAAGTTGGGTTGGGACGATGGCCCTGCTACATGCTAGCTGTACAACCTTAAGAAATGCCTCTTCTACAAAAGTGTGGATAATAATGGTATCTACTTTGTAAAATTGTAATGAGTGAATGGTACAATGAATGTTAAAGCACTTACACGGTGCCTGGAACATTACAGTAGTCAATGAAGTTAGCTATTACTACTGAGAATGTGAGATCGCTTATGGATAAATCAATAGACCTAAAACGGAATGTGTTCAACAAATTATACATAGTCACCTATGTGCCCTTCTTCTGGAACAGTTGACTTTAATTTTTCCCCACTGTATTATCTCCTACTTCAGAAAGGGTGAAATGAATATTATGAATCTAGGTATAATTCAAGAAGCTGTAAATACCAAGGAAATCAACAGGAAAAAAAAGGTACTCAAATGAGAAAAAGAAACATGTCTCAGAAACCATTGGGTTGAAGTAGAAAATGCAAGCAGGGCGAATTTTTTTTTAAACCTGCTGTAGGGCCATATGGTTGCTGAATGTGTTGATGCTGGTTTTAAGATTCTTGAGTATTTTAAACTTGACATGTTATTTTTTTAATGATTTCAAACATCATTTCTTTCAGAGCCTTATCCCAATATTGCCGTAATATTGAACAGATGGCTTAGCAGCATTTACATTTGCATTTTGCAATATTGCCATGTTATTTGCAAAATTTCTTATCAAAAACCTGTGATTCTTTCTCTACCTTTTCAGTATGACTGCGATGAAACTGTGAATAGGTTTTTTTCCCCAGCATCTTGGGGATGTGATAGAAGTTGGGATCACATGTTGCTGCTGCTGCTTTTCAATTTTTTGTTGTTACATTTTGGGGTTTACACCCACCGTTATTAGTACACTCTTTCATCTTAAACAGGCCCCTTTTCATCCAAAGGACAGGAAGTTCTCATTATACCATTGCAATATGAGTAAAAATGAGGTAATATTCTTGCTGAAGGCAATCTTGATGGTTATACCAGCCCTTTCATGTCACCGTGTTACTTTTCGGTAGTCACTTGTTGCTGTCTGAGTTGTCTTGTTTATTTGCTGTCCAGCTCCACCATAAAATGCAATAAGATAAGCATCATGAGAGTGGGGGCCCTGTCTGTCTTGTTTTTCCACCCCGTCCCCTGTACTGACGCATTGTTGGTGTCCAGTTATCAACTGTGAATGAAGGAGTGAGCAAATGAAGTAACTACTGAGTGACCTTCTAGGTACTGGTGTTCTTTCACGAGCAGAGTATGAGTTCCTTGAACATCATTGCTTTCTCTAATCCTTTTACGTTTATTTTCACTCAACTATGTTTTTAAGATGTTTTTCCAGGACCATTCTCTTGATAGGCTTCCTTTGTTTTTATGTTTTTATTTTTAATGAATAAGACTGTGTGTTTATAAATAGACAGTCCCTTTGGAGGTTTTATTCCCTTTGGAGACACAGTGGGATTAGTGCCACTATAGAGGCATTTTCTTGCTTCACATATTGAAACGGCACAGGAAGCAGGAGAGGCTATATTGATCAGAGCTGACTATAGGTCTTTCCTTTTAAAGGCATGGAACAAAAAATAAGCCCAACACTATCCCTGTTAAGATTCTGCGATTTTCTTTTTAAATGAGCACTGCTAGGATGCCTGTGGCTCAGAGGGCCGTTGTGCCGCCGACCACACCGTGTCTGACTGCTGGCTTCCTGGCTCACACATATCTGGGTTTGTCCTGGGCTGCGACTGCTCCCAGCCTGTGACCCACATTAAACTGTCTCCGTGACTTCAGGCTAGGAACCAGTCTAAGGTTTATTAGTCTCAGCCTTGTACATACAGGACAAATTTAATATTTAAGGTTATACTATGTTATATTAGAAAAGGACCGTTTGCTCTAATTTGTGCCAAGTCTTGGCAGGTTATTTGTCCATAGAGTAACAGATTCTGTCTCTCAGCTCAGAGGTACAGTCAGAGGTGAAGAAACACTTATACTGCTACAATTATGTATCTAGAAAGCTTTTAAGGCTTCACTGAGTAGGTCTTTATAGATATTACAGTTTCTGTGAAAAGGGGCAGGAGGTTTACCTCTGCTGAATGAAAACTTTGATTTTTCTAAAGCCAGAATTACAAAAGAATTTGAGAAGGGAGGGTTTTTGTACCTTGGGTTTACATTGTCCACTTCTGAGCTTAGATTTTGCCACTGGCAAGCCTGCAAGAAGCCTCCCCGGTGCTCAGAGGAGATCCAGTGCCGGGGAGGCAAACTCCAGCCCAAATGCAGGCATGAAAATTTTTAAAAAATTTTTTGGCCTTCACAATACACAAAATATTTTTGTAAAACATTTATGTAGGTAAGATTTGAAGAATCGGGAAGACAATCTAAAGGTTACTAGCTGGAGTTGAATCATTATCAGTATGGCGGGATTAATTAAATCCAGTGAAGGTATGAAATTTCATGGACTCCTGTATTGCCTGCCTCCTCATCTTGAGAAATCCTACCTGTCTCAGCATAAAGCTTCATTCGTTATGTATTCTCTAAGACAAGACTTTGCATTACAAGGCTCAATGTATAATACTGCCTATGTGTAGTATTGTCCTCAGTAATGAGTTTAACCCTTTGTTTGCTGCAACCAGTAGCCAGGTAACCTTTCTGTCTGTGAAAATGAGTACTGATTACTATTAGAAACAGTTCTTCTCATTATGTTTCCATGGATGGCATATTTTATAGGTTGCTAATTATAAGCACACAGAACTGAAGTGCTTGAAGTTAAATAATGTAAACAGGGTTGTAATGTACATGTATTGCTTAATTGTTAATTAGAATTTCTAAAATCTCAATTAGTTTATTTAATTTATTGAATACTTTAATAAGTCTTATTCTGTACTTGTAGAATATTTTTTAATTCTTTTAGAATATTCTTTTTCTTCATAAAAGCTTATATATACTATACTAACCAGAAGAGAAAGAAATTTACATTCAACATTTTTATTAGTCAGAAGTTGGTTGGAAATAACCAGAATTATAGACTTAAAGGCAGAAAGATTCTCACACTTAGTTAGACATGAGGTAATAACTAACTCCCACTCAAATAGTCATTTCACTTCTGGTTGGACATGTAATCAATCATATTCATTCTCTATTTGGATGATTTTAATTCTGAAAACAGCTTTCAGGAAGCTAAAATGACCCCTGTATTCCCCCCATTGGTCTATACCCCCATGTCTAGAATGACCCAGAATAAGTTTAAACCCTTTCCTATAACAATGCCCTTTTAAATATGTTAAGACATCTCCTTTGGCCTTTGTAACTCTTCCTCCCATGACAGATTATCTCCACTTTCTTCACCTATTCTTCAAATGCCAGACCCCTCATTAATCTTGCTGTCCTTCTCCAGACTCATGGAGCTTTTAACTCAGCAACAAAGGTAAACATTAAAGACACAATTATTACTAAGAATAATAATATTCTGATTGCGGAAGGAAAAAACACTATAGTTTTATAGGTAGGGAAAGAGGGAAGGGAGGGGGCTAACCTAGCCCAGCTCTTATCTCTGAGATACCATGCTCATCAGATGAACAGATTGTAAACTTACTACCCTGTCCCACATTCCCAGTCCCCTTACCCTGTTACAGTTTTTCCCCATAATATTTAATCCTCCAGAGTACAGTATAATTTGTTTATTATGTTACTGTCTTCTTTCATGTGAATCTAAACTCCACGAGGGCGGGATTTTTTGTATGTTATATTCAGTTATGAATCCCTAGTATAGAGCATGCTGGACACGTAGTAAGAACTCAGTAAGTTTGCTGAACAATACTTACAGGTATGGCTGTTCTGTTAACTCCCAATCCATCTATCTGTACTACCAACCAATTCGTATGTTTTCATCTCTCCCACCAGGAAGTCTTGACAGAAAATGCAGGTTCATTATATATTTTTTTTAATTTTATTTATTTGTCTTTAGACAGAGGGAAAAGGAGGGAGAAAGAAAGTGAGAAAAACATCAATGTGTGGTTGCCTCTTGAGCAGCCCCACTGGGGACCTGGTCTGCAATCCCCACATGTGCCCCAACTGGGAACTGAACCTGCAACCCTTTGGTTCTCAGTCTGTCACTCAACCAAAGGGTCGCCAGCCAGGGCAGATGCATTATATTTTAAACCAGGGGGAATTGTAGAGGTAACATCACCTGGTCTTAGTGAACTCATGTTATTGACTTCTAATAGTCATTGCTTCCTTTTCTAAGTACTAAAACACTACCTGTGTAATTCTAAAATAAAATAATTGTTCATATTTAGTGATCGACTATCATGTGGAATGCACCCTGCCAAATGCCTTACGTAGGTTTATATATTCCCTTATTTAGTACTCACATTTAGTATGTATTATTATTATTCCTATTTTACAGATGAGAACGATGAGGTCTAGAGAAGTTAGGTAACTTCCCCTGGGGGAATATGTGTGACTAATGGCAGGATTGGTTTTGCAGAAATGCCTGCTTCTGCCCACTGTACCATACAGCCTCTGCTGGAATTGTTGGGCCCTTAGAGCAATATCAAGTCTGTAGTTTGGGGATCCTCCCTTAGGAAGAGCTAGAGCATTTGCCTTTCCTGATAGGGCTATGGTTTTTCTAAGGTGGTGGGTCTGTGACCATATCAGTGCCATTAATGCATTTTTTTCTGGGTGGCCATATAAAGTCGTTAAAAGTACTCTCAGTATTCCCTAACTTGGGCATGAATTCCCGCCTAATTTGTTCTACTCGTTATAATTTTGAAGATGGTTGTGAGTGTGAAGGCAGAAGTACAATAGAAGTTGAATCGTGCTTTTTTTTCCTGTCATTCATTGATTTGGTGCCATTTCATAATACACCATCTACCTAAGCAGTGGCCAGCCTTTTTGAATTCTTACATTTTATAGTAACTCACAGGCTTTCAAGTCCCCTCTCCAGCCGGATATTACATTAAATGGTCTATATCACTCACTCCTTCACGATTGGTAAGGTTCTGAGTGTTTGTTCTTTAGCCTAAAGGAAGGGGTGTTCTAAAGATTACCTACTTCCCCAGTGCCAGAAGTTGAGTCCACAATCAAACATGGCACATTAGTCATTGGCATTATATCAGAGAGAGGGTTGATAGGTAACTGAGTGATTTTTTTCTATTGACCTTTAATCCATAGTGTTAGATACAAAATAACCTTGACTAATTTTCATTCACACTTTCTGATTTAATGGACTACTCTTGGTATTTATCACAAAGTGATCATTTTTTAACTAAATCTTTCCAACATAATCTTAAGTGTGTTCTCATTTGATTTCTAGTCTTTTTTTAAAAATAAACATAGTTAAAGTGTTCTCCACTCAGAAGAGAGATTCTTGGTGGTGCAGAAATCTGCCTTATGATCAGTTCTATACTGTAACATCCACTGAGAAAAGCCAAAGAATCCAAAGGTTGTGAAACCAAAAAGTGAACCAAGCAAATAGATTTCACTCCAGTTCCTCCCTCTCTGTGAAGGATCCTGCACATGGTGTTATATATCATTGAAGAGGGGATGTCTGTGTTCTGTCCAAATGAGATCTTGCCATAATAATCTCAGCATAGTTAAAATGGGACATTTATTTCTTATTGAACTCTTGTTTTGTAAAACATTTGTTTTTCTCCCTCTGGATTGCAATCCAATGGATTTTATGACAGTGGTGAGGGTATGAAGATGAGAGAGGGTGAGCTCCCATGGGACATCATACAGAGGCTTTGGAATAGGGATGGAAGACAGCCTGCCCTCTTTATGGTAATGACCTAAAAGCTGATGTGTCTCTTTTCTCCCTGAATTGCCCGGCAAGGACCACCATAGAGGATTACTATATCTGGTGCTGTTTTACTTGGAAATTCAGGGTGAGCAGGCACTTTCAGGGGCCTCTGAGGCCTGGTTTAACAGAGGGAAAGGCAAATGTGTGGACTAATATCTAGGTTCAGCACCGGGCACACCAAGTTCCACAAGTGAACAAACTCACTGGGCCTTACACTGGGGGTCACATACCAATTTTGAAGGATCTGAGCATTTTATGGGAGTAAGAGGGAAAAGATAAAATCCATGGCCACTGTGACAACTCTCCCAACAACCTACAAATATTTTCTAAGACTAATATGAGTCAAGGATGAAAATATTACAAATGTATACAAATTTCTTAAAAAGTGAAAAAGAAAAAACTTTGTAAGTGTAGCATTGTAGACAGATTTATTTAAAAATATAAAACTTTGAGTATTTAAAATTTTTCACCAGCCAATAAAAATATGTACCAGTGTATCACTCATGTTTCCCAGTGCTACCCACTCCCACCTCTCAGGCAAGCCTTCCTCCTGCACCCCAGCTGATTTCAATTGTAGCCCTTTATTCAGCATTTGTTTGTAACATAGCTCCTCAGAGAGCACACCCCAAACCAGTTAATGTCAGGACACACAAAATGGATTCTGCTCTGAGGATGGGACAGACCTGAGATCTTTCTGGAAAGGTGAGATGATAATGGAGAAAAAAAGAATCATAAGAACATCAAATTTTAAGGGTTATTTGTGAATCTGTTTTTTATTTCTTTTAGCAAAATGCTGAAATAAAATGAATAGAATATGCCAAATAGAATATTGTCAAATACATAGCACCACTTTTGGCATTTATGATAATCATTTCAGTTTATGGCTAAAGAGAATTGATTATCTGGCTTACTGTGGGACACAAATTAGAACAGCCATTAGTATGTTTAATTGGTTAATTTCTTCAGCCACATTGGGTTAGTGTGTCCATTGCACAGCTTTTGTATTTAGAATTTCATAATTAGAAAAGAAAACCATGTTCCCATCTCTAAATGATAATTAAATGTGTTTTTCCTGAGCACTTTCCTCCATCATTTAAGGAAGAAAAAATGGCTATATTGTAGGGATGGCCTCTCAGCAAGCCTACTGCTTTGTGCAAATGACATTTGTTATTAGATTATATAGATTGGGTGCAGGATGGCATTCAAGAAAATGTTAAAAAGGAAATGGCCTATTTCTTTAAAAATTTTGTTTTAGAGAGAGGGGAAGGGAGGGAGGAAGAGAGGGAGAGACACAAAAATGTATAACAGATCATGCAACCCCAACTGAGGACTTGGCCTGCAACCCAGGCATGTGCCTTGACTGGGAATCAAACCAGCGACCTTTTGGTTCACAGGCCTGCACTCAATGAAAACAGCCCATGTTAGAAGTCTCACCAAAGTCTGCCTGTCATGTGAGGATTTAATAAGTTCATACCATCACTCTTGTCTGAGTCTGCATGGTCATCCCTTGCTAAAAGTAACGACCACACAGTTTTAAATGAAAGGACACAGAGGTCTTGAAGTATTCTCATCAATGTCAGGTTATAAGTGGGAAGCATGTCTTCATTCTTACTGTTCTGTGGTCTCTTTGCCCAGTATTGACAGGACAGTGTGGAAGATGTCCCCAGTACCCTGTACTCGGCACTTTATTGAGATGTGACCCTGTGGAAAAGCACTCAATATCAATTAGTGATCAGGATGTAAGACCACTGCCTCTGGTTTTAATCTTTATATGTCATCAGTAGCTTTTGACAGGGTCCTCTCACTGACAAACCACTTAACTATCTGGAAACCAAGTGCACTTTTAACTACAAGCTCTGATTGAGATCACTAATTTTCATTATGAAAATAATTACATAGTTGAAAGACCTACTGCTGTGGTTAAGACTCTGACAGAAAGTCGATTATTAACTCTTTAACAACATTGCCTGTTGCTGGAAGGCTAATACTTCTCTAATTTTTGGATAGTAACGTGGAGTTTAGGGAAGTAATATAACTTGCTAAATTAGTTTCTGTACTCATAAGCTTTATTTTAGTGAAGTAAATAAATGTTGGTGTTCTAAAAATTTGTCTTTAAGATAACTTTGGTGATTTTTTTTTAATAGAGCAGACATCCCTTACAAAATAGATGACCGGCCATAATACTTTTTTAAAAAGATTTTATTTATTTATCTTCAGAAGGGAAGGGAAGAAGAGAGGGAGAGGAATATCAATGTATGGTTGCTTCTCGTGCGTCCCCTGCTGGGAACTGGCCTGCAACCCAGGCATGTGCCCTGACTGGGAATCGAACCGCAATCCTTTAGTTTTCAGGCCCGCGCTCAATCCACTGAGCTACACCAGCCAGGGTTGGCCATATTACTTTTTAAATAGTCTCTTTTATTTAGTATATTGGGCACTGCTTTATTTATTCATTCAGCAAATACCACTGAATGCCTACCATGTGCTACCCAAGAACTCTGCCAGGAGCTGGTCATAAACACATTAATGAGAGATATATCAACCATAAAATCCAGTAATACAAGTAAATAATCAACGTTTTTCTCATTTGGTTCTTTTAGTTCACTATAATATGTTAATTAAAGCAATCATTTAAAAAGTTAATATGAAGGGGAACATGGAGAAACTACTCAAGGGGGCCAGAGGTTTTCTCTCAAATGACAGAAACGTTTGGAACTAGATGGAGGTGATGACGATTCACAACACTGTGGAGGTAGAAATGCCACTGAATTGTATGCTTTAAAGTGGTTGACTTTCTATTGCGTGGCTTTCATCTCAACTTTTTAAAAAAGATTTTTTAAAATTTATATTTAGAGAGAGGGGAAGGGAAGGAGAAAGAGAGGGAGAGAAACACAAAAGTGTGGTTGCTTCTCATGCATCCCCACTCCCCCAGTTGGGGACCTGGCCCAAGACCCAGGCATGTGCCCCGACTGGAAATCAAACCAATGACCCTATGGTTCGCAGGCCGGCACTCAATCCACTGAGCCGCACCAGCCAGGGCCACCTCAACTTTTTTTAAGTTAATGCAGTTTGTGGTTTGCTTCCCTTGAGACAGTTACTTGGCTTTGTATTATATGTGAGAGTTGGGAAGTATTTGAGAAGTTTACCTCTGTTCCTTTTCAGGGTTGTGTGTGTGTGTGTATATGTGTGTGTGTGTGTGTGTGTGTGCACGCGCGCGCGCACGCACACTTATTTTTCAGTAGAACTCTAAAGATTTTTTCTTAAAGGTTTTGAACATTTCTTATTAAGGTTATTCTGCATTTAATTTTCTTGATATTATAGGTGGGATTTTTTTTCTTATTTGTAACTTGTTTATTGGTGCTATACAGAAGAGCTATTGATCTTTATTTATACCCAAACATATTTTAAATTCCATTTTTAATAGGAGTAACAGTGGAGTCCTTTGAATTTTTCCAGGTTTAGTTTGCATTCTCAGTTTTATAGGTCTAATCTCATTTTTCTTTATTTCTTATGTCAGTTTTTTTTTTTTCAGAAATCTGCCAACTTCATCAAAAAATTTATTTATTAGTGTTATATTCTATTTTTATATTAATATCAAATTCTTATCTCTTCTGTGTATTCCATCTCATTCTTATATCAAATTATGTTTACTTGGGCTTTCTTTTTATTGAACAGACTTTGAAGTCACTTTCTTTTGTTTTGTGTAGTACACTCTATTTTGTTTTTAAGAAATTATACTTTGGCTTTATGAGTTCTAGTGGGTTTTTTTGTTTATTTTATAAAAATTTCTGCCAGGGCTGGTGTGGCTCAGTTGTTTTGAGCATCATCCTGTAACTGAATGGTGTGGGCTCAGTTCTCAGCTGGGGTGCAGACCTAGGTTGCAGGTTCAATCCCCTGTACAGGTACACTCCTTGGAGGGGGCACAGATGCTTGCCATCCCCGGTATAGGCACTTAAGGGAGGCAACCAATCGATGTTTCTCTCTTGCATAGAGGTTTCTCTCTCTCTCTTCCTCTTTCTAATAAAGCGATGGAAAAAAATGTCATCAGGTGAGGATAAAAAAATTGCACTGGTTTTTCCCTATTTATTTTCCTATCGTATGTTTCTTTTGATTTTAAATTTTTAATTGATTACTTAGTATATAAATTTCCTTTTAAAAAATAATGAACTTTCAGTGTTTGGATTTGCCTCTCAGAATATCTTTGGGGGCATCCCTTAATTTTGTTCTGCAGTATTTTAATTTCATTTTCTGTAAACATAAAGAGTCATTTGTAAGTATGTGGTATCTGCTTTATTCCAAGAATTCTAGGAGATGTTATGTCTACACAGTGTGTAATCCATCACTTGTTGTTTTGATAACTTGCAGTTAAAGAGCACGGGCTATAAAACAGCTACTTTTTGGAATTCTTTGAAACTCTTTCATAGCTAAGTGTATGACCACTTCAGGAACTGTCATTTCAGTAACTATCTCATGTACGCCTGAAAAGTCGGGGTTTCCTCATAGCATTCCAAGTTCATATATGTATCAATTTAGTCTTCTTTAACTTTATTTTTCAAATTATATTCTTACATAATTTTGAAGGGGTAGCCTTTGTCTATTAAGGAAAATAGGGATAGATTAAAGACTCTCAACTATAATTCTATTTCTCTTCCTTTTTCCTAGCATACCTTATTTTGATGCTCTATTCATGCCCTATGTGTTACCCATTCTGTATTGTGCTAATTCTTTTTTTCTGCAAACTTTTAGCGAATATTAATATTGCCATTGTCTGCTGTCACTTTCTTTATATTTTTTGTGATATATCTTTATACATCTTTTCTGGAGGGGGTTGGCTTACTTTTTTCTCATATAAATGGCTACAGATGATGGTGAGAGTAGACTCAGAGAGGAAGAGATGATGTGAATGGCAGAAAAAAGGTGACCCCATGGGCTGAGCAGATTCAGGAGATAAGGGTGGGAGCCGGGGGCTCACTGCTGACAGTTGAAGCCAGGCTTCTGGCTGGGATGATTGGGAACAGAGTGTAGCCCTTGGGAGGGGAGGTGTTAGGTTGGGTGTAAGACAGGCTGACTTTGTAAGAGAATCGTCTGGCTGCCTTCTTGTCCACAGGTGATCCTAGCTTCAGGTGAGGCTGGGGACAGTCATTGATTGAATGAGCTTCACACAGAATTATGATGATCCCTCAATTTGAGTTCAGATCCTCACCCACTGCTTGGATAGCATCGAAGGCACACTTAATTTCTTTGTATCCCAGTTGTAAATCCAGAATAGTAAGATGTATTTTGAGATACATCTGTAGAAGTATTTAAGAATGTGCATATAATGAACAATTTCTAAAGGCTTGCGGGCTTTCTGAGTGCTTTCAGACAAAGGCATTGTGACTTTAAAGAGGTAGTATTTTAGAATGAAAGTTGTGCATTAAGTATCTGATGAAGAGTTAAGCTATTTTTAAGAATAAGACCTATGCGGCTTTACCTCCAGTTCCCACTGATTTGATCAAGTGTTTTCTCCTTAAGCCTTGCTTGCCTCTTCCAGGGCTCTGCTTGCCATGATAATTAGGGACTTCTGCTCTCAGTGATAGAGTGCTCCTGGCTGTTCTTGAGCTATACAATAAGTCTTCAGTCATCAGTAGGTTTTGTGACTTTAAGAGCAACGACATATAACAAAATTTTACCATAGACTGATGTAAACAAGAGTTAAGTATCTATGGCATCTCATCAGTGTTACGACAGAATGGTGGATGGAACAACATCGTTTGTGGACCTGCTGTACTTAGTTCTGTGCCTTTCCCTGGAGAAGTGTGTGGTGCGCATTCTTAAGTGGTAGGATTTGGGGAGAGTAGTTCCGTGAAAAACGAATGTGATAGACAAAGCTGTGGAGGAGAATCAGCTGGGGTTGCTAGCTTTTAATTGAAGTTTAGTTGGAGGTTCAATGAGGTGAGACTGTTATGACAGATTTCAAAATGTAATGATAGCAGAATGGAGTGGGTTCATCAAAGTCGGAATAAATACGAGCAACGGCTCAGCATCTCAGCATGAAGCAACAGCCACAAACCCTCAAAAAATCCTAAGTAATTAAAATTTGCATTGTGCAGCCCTCCTTCTCAGTGGGTACCTTTCCAAGGAAAGCAGTACCTTTATTGTGAAAAATATAAACACAAATTTGGAGATGTAAATTACGTGCATGTTTTAATCTTGTTCATAAACACTGAGCATTTTAAAATGTAATTATAATCAAAGTGCACATCTGTAGCTCAAGCCAGATTTGAGAAGGACTTCGAGAAGGTGAAAGGCCCTCCAGTCCCCCTCACCCCCACACCCTGCCCGCGCAACCCTCCCCACCCGCTCCCTTTTATGTATTTGGAAAAGAAGAGGCGGAATTCTGTCCTCCAGTTTCTGAACACACGGGTCCTTGTCTCTCATTTGTTAATGTCACAGAAGGGATGGTACGTTTAACCCTTTCTCTCCACTTCCTCTCCTATCACTTCCCCCTTTGGTCTGTACGCCTGATATCAGAGGTTAGTGAGTAAGAGACGAAGCAGCTGAGTGTTGGAGAATTTGCAACATGAAAAGGAAGGAAAAATTTACCCAAATACTATCCAGATTCTTTTATTTCCATACTTTAAGCATGACAGTGACCTCAAATTGAGCCAGTTCTAAGGGCCAAGCTTAGAAAAATAGCATGAGATAGTAGACCATTCACTGAACTGGTGTTGAAGAAATGCATGTGGCTTCTGCCTTGACTGCCGCTTGCTGCCAGAATGATTTTGAACAAAGCCCTCCAGTTCTCTGGGCTACAGTTTATCCATCTGTTAAAGTCAGTGAGTGGCCTAAAATGAATTATACGTTTCTTTTAACTCACATTTTCTATAATACTGTGCCTCATGCATTCATTCCAATCCAGATGGCATCCTGGAGATGTCAAACCCAATGTAGTAACCTTCTTAGGTCCCCACGTGTCCTAGGAGTCAGAAATGTTCCAGAGAAGGCCCAAGAGTTTCCTCTGCCAAGGATTTCCCATACTGCAATTTAAAGCCAGGACTTCCTGACACTGTTGTTAGAAGTCCTCTGTCCTGTCCTCACCTCCTCAGCTTTGCCAGGGGTTCTCCCTAGTACAGAAGGACCTGATGTCACTCCAGTCCATCGAAGCTCATGGTCGGAGCTGCCGCTGAGATGACCCCATGTAGTGATCCCACTTACTCCATCTGCGTTAACAAGGGGAGTAGTTAACAGGGCACCTACACTGCATTTATCTCTCTCTCTGTGCTTTTTCAGAGTAGGGTCATGGAAATTTATATAAATCAGTTTATGTGAATCACTGTAAATGGAATTAAAGTGTGGTATTCAGGAGAAATTTAACTTTAATTAATCAAACCCAAAGTTTAATTCGAAGAATCTTTTTAGTGTGTTTCGTATCTGGGTGAGTCCATCAGGAGAACATGAAGTTGAGTTTTCCTTAAATAATTGTTTTAAGGTGGAAAATAGAAAGTACACTGAGAATTTAGCATTTGCTCTACTGGTATGTTATGTGGTAGGAAAGGATTGAGACTTGGGAGCAGGGTTAGAGAAGGGGTTATGGATTTGAAGAAATGTATTCCAGTTGAGAAATGTATTCCACTCATTCCCACCACTGAACTCCAAAGGAGATCATTTCAAAGGGGCATCAAGCCCTGGCCTGACAAAGAATTTACCAGCAACATTTGTGATGGATGCCTCAGGCTGCCTTGGAAAGGAAGCAGGTTTGGGGTGGGTTCCAAAAAGGGCTCTCTGACCCAGTTTCACTAGAGTGTCAAAAAGAGTGAAATTTCCAGAGCAGTCCTGGAATAAGTCATTGGGCAATGGGAATGGGGACTCATTAGGGACACGTCACCAAACTCTAACTCTCAGGAGAACAGAAGGAGAGTGTAGGAAAGAGTAAGGAAATATTACTCCTGATCCTGCCATGATATTTAACACAGTTTTTCTTAATTTATGAGGATAACTCTGTATGTTGTGTTCATGCACTATTAACAACAGTGGCTGTGCCTTACACATTTTGTCCTCAATCTTTTTTTTAAAGGTTTCATTTATTTATTTTTAGAGAGAGGGGAGGGGACAGAGAGGAGAGAAACATCAATCTGTTGCCTCCTGTATGCCCCTCCACCAGAGACCTGGCCTGCAACCCAGGCATGCGCCCCTGATCAGAGCTGAACTGACAACCTTCGGTTTGCAGGAGGATGCCCAAGCCCCTGAGCAACCCAGTCAGGGCTTGTTATCAGCCTTTTAATAAGGACACTAGAAGGGAGTAATCTATATAAAGATAATGTTTCTATTTTAACTAAGACTTATAAAATAATCCATAAGGAAATAAACTTTACCTAAAAGTTCCCAAACTATTAGATTAAAGACTAGATATAAAAACTAAAACCATAAAACTCTTAAAAGAAAAAGGGTAAATCTTCATAATCTTGGAATTGGGAATGTTTTCTTAGATATGACACCAAAACCAAAACAATAAAGGGGAAAAACAGATAAATTGAACTTCATCAAAGTTAAAAATTCTGTACATCTATGAACACTATCAAGAGAGTTGAAAATATAGCCACAGAATGAAGAAAACATACACAAATCATATAGCTGGTAAAGGGTCTGGTATCCGGGATATACAAAGAACTCTTACAACAAAGCCAAAGGGGGGCGAGGTAGAGACAAACAACCCAATTTAAAAAATTAGCAAAGGACATTTTTCCAAAGAAGTCCTTTGGAAAATGGCCAACATGTACATGAAGAGATGCTCAACATTAGTCATTAGGAAAATACAGATCAAAATCACAGTGAGATGCCACTTCACACCCAATAGAATGGCTACTGTCAAAAACAAAACTGAAAAATAAGTGTTGATGAGGATGTGGGGAAATTAGAACCTTCATACATTGCTTGTGGAGATCTGAAATGGTTAACACAGCCAGTGTGGAAAGCATTCTGGCAGTTCCTTAAAAAGCTAAGCACGGAATTGCCATATGACCCACCAATTCAGCTTCTAGTTATATACCCAGAAGAATTTAAAACAAGTGTTCAAGGAAATGTTCGTAGTTGCACACAAATGTTCATGGAAGTGCTATCACAAAAGCCAAAGTGGAAACAACCAAAATGTCCATCAACTGATGAACAGTTAAACAAAGTATGGTATTCCCATACAATGGAATATTATTCAGCCACCAAAAGGATTGAAGTACTGCTGCATTGTACAGTGTGGATGAACCTTGAAAGCATTATCCTAAGTAATACCAGCTAGATATAAAGGCCACATATTGTCTGATTCTATTTACATGAAATGTTCAAAATAAAAACGTTCATAGTGAGAGAAAGTATATTAATGGTTACCAGCAGCTGAGGAAAAGGGAGGGAAGGGGAGTTCCTGCTTGATGGGCCTGGGGTCTCCATTCGGGGTGAGGAAATCTTCGGATGTCATGCTGACTTGTGGTCAGTATCATTGAATGAAAAGGCCAGGAGAACTGTATCTCCCTGAAACTACAGTAGGACAGTAGGCATGTCTGCCTACTATGTAGAAGTGCCACTTTCATGTCTCCACAAAACCATTGCCTGCTTTCTGGGCTGTGTCACCAGTAGTTACCACACATCTCTGGAGCTTAAAACGTTCGCCAGAGTCATCTGTACCTGAAGCTCCCATTCCTCAGGGCCCTTAACATCTCCACAGAACAGGGCGGTGAGGGTCATGGAACAAGAGGCTCTGGAGTGTGATACCCAGTGTGCCCTGCAGATGTTGAGAGGATGTCCTTTGGTCTTGTCAGTTTGGCCCATCAAACCAGTAAATCTAGGCTTTAAGGGCAGTGGAACTATGAGACTTTTTATTTAAGTTGTAAAACCCTTGCTTGCATTTGGCAAGGCCATCGTAATTATTTGAAGGGTGAGCCGGATCTACTTTGCAGTGGAGGCCACATGTCCACGCTTGGTAGAGCCCAAGGCAAAGAAAGTTCATATGTGCAGATCCTTTGCAGGACGTGCACTGATACTCCTAGCATCCCGACTGGCTTCGAGTCAGGGTTGTTGGGTGGCCCAGCTCTGAGACCCAGGGCATGTCTGGCGTTCTTGGCAGGCCTGTCCCTGCAGTGCACAGTGCGGGGAGGGAGAGCGGTCTTACTGTGGTGGGAGCTGTCCGGTTAAGGAAAGGAGCTTATCAGTATGTCCCAGTTCAGTCATTTCCCCGAATCCAAGATCTGTTAACTTCGGAAGCTTGTGTCATCTTTTCTTTGTGACCACAAATCTAGACTGTCAGGCTTAATTTGTTTTTGTTTTTTTTTCTCTTTGCTTTCAGGAGAGTAGATCTGGAGAAACCAACATCTGTGTAGAAGAAATAATCCGGGTAAGGATATTCCTGTACAAATCTTTTCAACTGATTGGGCACAGATTCCAAACAGAAAGGAGTCATGCGGCTGCATTGTCTAAGGGAACCTGTTGTTTGTTCATTGTTTGGCACTGACCTTTTCTGAGGGTAATCACTTTAGTTGCCTAAATGACACTTTACAAAACAACACTTCTTTCAGAAATCTAGGAGCTACACCTCAGTCTGGTGCCTCCGCACGGGCTGAGGTGACACCGCATTACAGTGATCAGCTGGAAATCAGAAGAACAGCATTGAGGTGAAGTACGTGATTGTGCTCACATTTGGATGCCTCCATTAATCACTCTGCTGTTTAGAAGCATCTTTTAGTTGTTTGTACTTTCCAGTCAGGCAAGGTTGCCTTGTTAATTTTTTTCTAAACTTAATTAGAATCAGGAGCACTCTGACAAAGAGGTATCTTGGAGTCTGAAGATTTATTTCTATATTGTTTTGCATGTTATTACTTTGTGTGCTACTCTCGTAAACCTGTGCTTGTCATCAGTGTCATTGTGAGTGGATGCCCTCTATCAGCCATTTCACACCCAGATTCACTTAGGTTGGGCTGTTGCACCATATTAGTGTTTTCCTAAGAATCCAAACTTACAATCAGGATGTATAATCTTCATCCCATATTTCTCCCCACTCAAATTTTTCAGGAACATAACCTAGTAATATACAGTTTTCAGAAAGCTGATACCACACTCAGCAAAACACCAAGACAAATTAAACCAGATGGTATGGCAATTCCCTATAAAGAAATAAAAACTTTATCTGAATATGCTTCCAAGTTTTGGGCATCTTACACGCATTTTCTTGAATTTCTAGTACATTACAATAATATAATTATTTGGTTAAAATTTTACACAAACCATCTAATTTTTTTCAGGAGCAGAGTATTTTCTTTTTCTTCCTAAAGTCTTCTGTCATAAAAAAATCTTTTAAGTCAAGTTAACCAAAATAATTAATTAAAGTTTGATTTGTTGAATTAATACTATTTTTGTTTTTCTGGCAGAGATTTATATAGAAAACAATTGTTAAAGTGGGCACATTCTTTTCTAGCATTTAAGTATATGTTAAATAAAATACACATTGTATTTTATATCTATGTTTTCTCTATCCTGGAATTTTGTTTCAGATCATAGAACAGATAGTGTAAGATACCGATAATACTCTTTCTGTTCTTCTATTGAAAGGAAAGCATGTTGATGCTTTCCTGTTTGAGTCCAAATGTTCAATGTTTAGGCCATCTTCCTTTGATTGGTTATGGTGTTTACATCTGCAAAATAATAATACCACAGCACAGCAATCCTTTCTGTGGTGTTGCTATTTTAAAAACCTCTACCCTTTCTTATCCTTTCTTACCTTCTCTGAGGATGTAGAAGACATCTGTCATTTGACTTTTCTTCTCCATACTCCAAGCAGAGCTGTAAGTTTGAGTAGGCACTTGAGTAATTCACAGACCAAAAGGTGTAGTGTAAGTAATGTAAAATGCACCTAGGATAAAACTGAATGCTACAGCCAAGAATTTAAAGCATTATTTCTTTTTCTTAAGAGAGCTAATGCAACTCCTTTACCCCTTCCTACATTCCCATGATACTGACCCCTTAGTACATCACACCACTGGCCTGCCACTGCCACAGCCCACCTCGATTCAGGCGTGGAACAGAAGGGAAAGGCTGGACTGACCAGATAATTGATTTATATGCATATGCAAGTTAAGGGTAGTGGAGATGTGGAGATGATGACTTCAATAAGCAGACACCTGAGCTCTCTGTAAGTTCCAGTCTTCCTAGAGCCCATGAGGTGTGATCCAGGATGGGAGGCACTAGAGAGTTGTGTAGGTGAGCCTTTTCCTCTCTCCTTACCTGTCAGCCTAAGGTATTAAAGTAGCTCCTAGAAGACCGTGTCAGTGTTCCTGTTTCCCTTGGACTGTTTTTTGACTGTCCCCTGTCTCACTCATACCAGTCATTCTCCAGAATCAACTTCCCCTCATATCCTAAGCACGTCCTCTCCTCCAAATGCAAGCACAGGGCTCCTTCTCAGTCACAGCCTATTGTATTTGTTGTGTGTCTGTTACACATCAGTGTTGCTCCTACATTGTGGCCCCAGTGTGTGAAATTTATAATTCCCGATTTTGTTGCATAAATCAATTAATGAGTAAGTGATTGAAAGAACTCTCTAAAGAAGAAAGACGAGTATCATTCTGACAGCTCACAAACATTCTATTTGCTATCCGTCATGGACGTGATGCACTGGCCTTTTTAGTGCTGGGTTCCCATGGCTGGTCTCTGTGGAGCTCAGTTTTCCTTATCAGCTTCTCTCCCCTTATGATCCAAGGTCACCAGAGCTATTTGTTACTTGCAGCCATCACGTATAAATAATGGTTCCCTTTTGTCATGGAGTAAGAGCAGGTTCATGAAAAAAATGCCTTAAAATGATGAAAATTGAGATTCTCATTTAACATGTATTAACATGCCCTTTCCACATGGGAGATACTGGGAGAACAATGGTGGGCCAAACAGATATGACTCCTTGTCCTATTCAGACCGACAAAAGATATAGCTACTGATTTTATTTTAATTTTATAAATAAATGTAAAATGTTCATTATGATGAATACTTAGGGTTTTATGAAAGCTCACTTACTATAGGGTGCATGACCCAGTTTTGGGTTAGGAACAGCTTCTCTGAGGAAACGACATTGAACTAATCATTGGAGAATGACTAGGAAATCAGCCTAAGAAGAAGAATGGCGAGGGTTCCAAGCAGACGAAATGCAAGAGCTTGGCTTATTAGAGACCCAGAAAGGCTAAAGGAGGCTAGAGTGGCTAAAGAGCAGGTGGATAAAGCTAGGTGGGAGAAGCCAAATATGTGGTACCTTCTCGGCCATGTTCAGAATTCCAGAAGCACAGGGAACCAGTGAAGGATGTGAGCAGAGAGGCTGTGATCAGATTGGCAATTCAAATGCATTACTGTGGCTGCTACAGAGAATGGATTGAGGGGGAGAGGGAAGAAGAAAAGGAATAGGAGGCTATTGCCGATGTCCAGATGGGAGATGATTTGTGGGATACTCATAGACATGGAACATTGAGGGAGCTGCTGGTTTTGAGGGTAGAGAGCAAATCACAAATTATTTTTAGACACGTTGAGTTTGAAGTACCTTTTGAGACATTCCAGTAGCATAGAGAATGTAAATGGACATACATGGGTTTAGAGCTCAGAACAGAGGTCTGAGCTACAGACCAACATTTTGGATTAATGAGCATGTTGGTAATAAAGCCATAGAAATGAGTAAATTTGCCTGGAGAGAGACTAGAGACCAAGAAGCAATCAGCATCTAAATTCCAACATGCAAAGGTCAGGGAAGGGAAGATTTAGTGGCAAATGAGGAGAGAGGGAGTGGCCAGAGACATTGAGGGGAAATTGTGACAGTGAAAAGTCATAGAATCCATGGAAAGAGAGTTTCAGTCTCAACAGTGCTCAGAATTTCCAAGTGGATGAGAAACAAGGATGGAAAACCACCCAATGGATTGGACAGATGACATAAAGGTCATTGGTGACTTACTCGGGTGCTGGTTCTGTGGAGAGATTGGACAGAATCCAGGCTTGAGAAAATGGTGTCAGTGGATTCAGAGACTTCTGGTGAGGGAAGGCCATAGTTTCCATTCAGATCCTTTTTCATTTGCAGTAAATCCTACATACAGTACCAACTACCCAATGGTGAAGAGCTAACATTTATGGAGTGTGAGACATAAGTTCCTTATAGGTGTTAATTCATTGAACTGTCACAGCAGCCCCAATGGAGGCACTATTAACATCCCCATTTCACAGATGAAGAAACTGAGGCAAGAAGTTAAACACAGCTTGCCCAAGGTCACAAAGTTAGTAAATGGTAGAGCTGGGATTTTAACAGGCTCCATCTGGCACCAGCATCCTCTCTATTTCTTAACAATTATGGTGTTTTATTAAATTAAGAAGCACATTCCCCCTCACCCCCCGCCCCACTCCCCTGGTTCATTGCTGAAACCACTCAGGCATTTTGCTGTGAATGGGAGGTTTTCCATCCTTCTGTGTGTATGAAGTTCAGAAGTGCTAGCTCCTACGTTTATGCACTTGAACTCACAAAGGTTTTATGGCCAATGTTACCAACCTTATTTTTAAACTTCTTTTTTTCTCCCTTCTCTTGTTTTTGCTGAGGTGACTGTTTTCAAGTCATTTAAATATTACATTATGTTCTAAAGTGTAGTTATTTTTTATTCTAACCCAGAGAATTTTAATCCTGTAACTTAATAAATTTGTGTATGATTGCAAAACTCACTTAACTGAGGGAAAAACTATAACTGAGTTCTATGAAGACATGTGATAAGGGTTGGAAACTCGCGTGGCTGACATATGTTTATAACAGACAGCTTTCTAAGTTATACAGTATTTCACCCCTAAGGGCTCCAGTCCTGTAGTACTTAGGTGCTTTTTCGTAGCATTATCCATTAACATAGAATGGCATTAACATTTGTTCAGAAAATAAAATCCATTTACAACTTAATGGGGTTGTGCAGGGCTAGATCCTAGGATGCACAGATTTTATGCAAGACAGGCTTAGATGGCAGTTGTCGAGAGGCAGAACTCTCATAACTAGTGAGCCTTTGCAATAAGAGACCAGTGTTGGAGATTCTGATTCGGATTTAAGGGATGAATTTATAGACAATTTCAGTGCAACATCTGAGAGGATTACCTCCTTGGCTTTCATCTCTAGTCATTAATGCTAAGTCCTGTGAAATATTTATAGTGAATATCTGCATAGATTTGCATTTCTGTTTATATGAAGCAGGTAACAGGTAGTTGTTTCAATTCTGGAGACCCAAACCAATTTTCTGACACAGTAGTTGAACAGACTTCCAACAAATAAAGGGAACTCCTTTTCCTAGGTTTTCTAGTTGCAAAGGCACCTCCTGGACAAGATTCCAGTGTGACCTTGGGAGACCCGTGAGTGTGGAAAGTTGAGAACAGTAATGCAGGTCATTATACTCTCCCCGCCACCCCCGCTGTGTGTTCAGATCCTGTGTGGTGGGCTGAAGAGGAACCTTGTGCTTCGACGTCCACATGCTCCTTAACCCAAATGAAAATGTTAGCCACTCTAGAGAACCGGAGAATGAAGAGATGACTTGTTTTAAGTGACCTCTTTGGGCCATTTGCAGAGCTCCACCTAGGTCAAACCTCCCCTGCTTCAGACCAGACAGGCTTTTTCTTTATAACTTACTTTGTTTGTTAAAACAGTAAAGATGTTACTAGTGACAAAAAGAAGCCCACAAATGGCAAAATCAATCTGGGTATAATTATAGAGGGGGCCCATGAGTACATCCCATTGCTGGTTGTAGTAAAATAAAATCAAAGGAAATGGAATGGGATGTAGGTGTAGAAAAATTCACTGAGCAAAACCTGCAAGCCTTATCCAAGATAAATTAGCTTCGCTTGGTAGTGTTTTGTTTTGATGTTTCTTTCTGCATTTTAATAGATTTTCTTATATTTCTCCTTTTGGTTGAAAACAAAAGCCCTACTTAAATGGCTCTACTTCTGCCTGCCTAGGGTGCCCTAGTGCCTGTGAGGCTGCCCCACAGTCTGCTCCTGGGTTTCTGGGCCATTCGGCTGCACTCTGTAGACTGTGTAATGATGCTGGCGGTGTTCCATTTCTAACAGAGCTGGAGCAGGAGACCACTTTAACTCAGGATCTGTTCTGAGCCCAGGCATTTTGGGGGATGGCCAAAGGAATCCTGGAGGTGCTGAAACTTCCATTGTGAATGAATGTCTTTGCCTTTCTGTGTTTCCCTGTCTTGTTCTAATCTGTACCATGAGAAATCACAAAGATATTTACATGGGCATAGAGATCAAGGGAATATTAGCAGCCCAAGTAGCTGAAGGTCTGTGGGAATATATTTTCTGCCCTAAAGAGTGAGTTCTGATGCCTCAATCACTATCTTTTCATGGGTGTTTGTCAGTATGTCACTGGAAAAAAGGAAGCATACAACTAGAGTGTTGACCAAAACTAGATACCACTGGCTATGATTGAAGCCAGTGCTGCTGAGTGCCCCTCCTGCACCCAGGCTGCAAATACTAGGAGGGTGCAAGGGGAGCATGTTGCCAGACAGAGTGCTTGACGGGCCATGCGTCTGGTAATGTCAGAGACACAGCTTCATGGGTTCTTGCGAAGATACTTGGAGAACTTCAGCACTACATTTGAAGACCAAGGCATTAAAAACACTTGATTTTTTTTTGGGGGGGGTTCCTGTTGCTCTAGCCTTGCAAGGCACATAAAAACAAAACAAAACAAAAGAAGTAATAAGATTCAATATAACTAAAAAAGATATAGATTTACATAGTGCCTAAGAACACCCGCTAGACACACTGCAGGGACCCAGCAGAGGCTTGTGGGATGAGTGAATTAGAAACCGAGTGTGGGGAGAAAATGTAGACACACCCTCCTCTCTGTGCCAGTCCTTAGAAAGGTGGTTTGCGGAGTCTAGCCCCAACAACACAGACATGCAGGCGGTGGCACGGAAGTGGAGAGACAGTCACCACGCTGGAATGGAGGGCATGTGGCCCACTGGACAACACAGTGTATATTCCACTCAGGTTTTACGGCATCTTCACATTATTTTGCTTGTTTATATTTCAGCAAGTCTTTACTTTCAGAAAAATAAGTGCTTAAACTTGGATTATGTAGAATAAAAAGTGCAAATTCTTGTCTTTATTAATGAATGAGGTTTACCATTTGTAGTACTGTTTTTGTTTTACTATATAGATTTGAAAATATTAATACATGTAAAATTATAATATCCAAAATACTTTCAAATGTATAAATTCTCCCCAAGGACATACTTTTTTTTTACTTTTCAAAAATATTTATTTTCAATTATAGTTGCCATACAATATTATATTAGTTTCAGGTGTACAACATACTGATTAGACATGTATATACCTTGCGAAGTGATCACCCCAGTAAGTAGTACCCATCTGACGTCATACGTGGTTATTACAATATTATTGACTATGTTCCCTATGCTGTACGTTGAACCCCTGTGACTACTTTTATAACTGGCAATTTATACACCTTAATCCCTTTTACTTCTTTCACTCATCTCCTCAACTTCTCTCCTATCTGGTGACCATCAATTTGTTTTCTGTATCTATAAGTTCATTTCTGTCTTGTTTGTGTATTTTGTATTTTAGATTCTACATTTAAGTGAAATCATACGGTATTTGTCTTTCTCTGTCTGACTTATTTCACTTAGCATAACACCCTCTAGGTCCACCCATGCTGTCACAAATGGTAAGATGCCATTCTGGTCTACGACTGAGTAATAACCCATTGTATACATGTGCTATGTCTTCTTTATCCAGTCATCTATCAGTGGACACTTAGTTTCCTTCCATATCTTGACTATTGTAAATAGTGTGAACGCTGCAATAAAATAGTGGTGCGTTTATCTTTTTAAATTACTCTTTAGGATTTCTTTGCATAAATGGCCAGAAGTAGGATTGCTAAGTCACATGGTAGCTGTATTCTTTATTTTTTTGAGGTCCTCCATACAGTTTTCCATAGCGACTGCACCAACTTTACATTTCCACCACCAGGGCACAGGTTCCCTTGTTTCCATGTTCTCTTGTTGCTTATTGATTTATTGACGACAGCCATTCTGACAGGGGTGACATGGTATCTTGCTGTGGTTTTAATTTGCCTTCCCCCGATGATGTTGACCATTTTTTAACATGTGTATTGGCCATCTGTGTATCTTCTTTGAAGAAGTGTCTATTCAGGTCCTCTGCCCATTTTTAATCAGATTGTTATTTCTTATGGTGAGGTGTATAAGTTCTTTATATTTTGGGTATTAATCCCATATTGGATGTATCATTGGCAAATATCTTCTCACATTCAGTAGATTGTCTTTTCATTTTGTTGATGGTTTTCTTTGCTGTACAGAAAGTTTTTGGTTTTATGTAATTCCATTTATTTTTTCTTTTGTTTCCCTGCCTGAGGAGATATATCAGAAAAAATATTACTAAGAGCAATGTCAGAGTTTACTGCTTATGGTTTCTTCTAGGAACTTTATGATTTTGGGCCTTATATTTAAGTTTTTAATCCATTTTGAGTTTATTCTGGTATATGGTATAAGAAGGTGGCCTAATTTAATTTTTGCATTTATCTATCTAATTTTCCCAACACCATTTATGGAATAGATTGTCTTTACACATGGTATAGTGTTGCTTTCTTTGTCATAGATTAATTTACCAGATAGGCATGGATTTATTTCCTGGCTTTCTATTTTTTTGAATTGATTGATGTGTCTGTTTTTATGCCAGTACCATGCTGTTTTTCTTACTATAGCCTTGCAGTATAGTTTGATATCAGATAGCATGATACTTTTAACTTCATTCTTCTTTCTCAAGATTGCTTTGGCTATTCGGAGTCCTTTGTGGTTTTATGTAAATTACAGGATTATTTGTTCTACTTTTGTGAAAAATGCCATTGGTGTTTTGATAGGGATTGTATTGAATCAGTATATTGCTTTGTGTAGGAGGGGCATTTTAACATATTAATTCTTCTAATCCATGAGCATGGTATATGCTTCATTTATTTGTATTCTTTTCAGTGTTTTCCTTCAATGTTTTGGTCATTTAATTTGGGTTTCTTTTAAATGCTTTTCTCCTACAGTGAGATGCTAATATGCGTTACTAGCCAGCCAACTTGCTTATATCCTTTGCTAAACGTGTTTAATAGAACCAACTTTAAGAATATCAGAACTGAAAACAATTTATGCATTATTATATATTAGGTCTTTTAATAAAGAATATGTTAGAGTATTAATTAAGAATTAACAGTAATTAATCACTGTTTTAAGTGATATTAGTATTAAAAATACAAAGGCAGATATAATTCTCCTCGTTCGCAGAAGTATTTTGGAATGTGTGTGTAAAGCCTTTGTGTTAGGACACTTAGCATGAAGCCCCTGTGACCTTCACCTTTGCCCTGCATTTGTTGATTTTCTCTCTGACCTAGAAGTTCTATCAGGCAGCTGGTCCTCACAAACAGGTCCTAGAATACAAGTCACCAAGACCTGTTAGTGCTGTTTGTCCCATTAGATTCCCTAAGGTCACTGCATCCTTCCCTTCCCAGTTTCAGCCTGTGGCTGCCACAGCCATGCACGAGACATTGCCCTCCTCTAAGCAAGGTCCCTCTGTGGACAGCACCTCTGGTCTCCTTCTGTTAGCAGGGCACCATCATGCTTGGTTCCTTGGTTCCTTGTCCTCACCAACCCTGAGTCCTTCCGGGACTTCTGGGATGGAGCGGTCAAACCTCTCTACCAACCAGCACTGGGGACTGGGCTATGGGCCGCTTCAGGCAGCCAGCCAGTTATGACCAGTCATTTATGCTTAATCCCACTGCCAGGGCAGGATCGTGGTAGCTGGGCTATTCCGTCTCCCTCAGGGTGTGACTTACTCTCTCTGGAGCTCACTGTTGTCATGGTGCTCACCAGGCCTCATCACTGGCTGCAGGTATTTCACCTTTGTCAGTATTTTTCAACTGTTTCCGTGGTCAGCCCCTAAGAAACTATTCTAGATGCTCTTTTCCTAATCACTCCCCATGACACTCCATTACCACAGACATACTGTACATCTGTTTCTGTATGGCATGGGTTTCTGTATTTATACAGAGAGAATGAGACCTTTCTGTCCCCAAGCACCAGTTTTATATGGTGAGAATGCCTGGCTTAGTCAAACCATCCCTGCTTGCCACACACCTCTGGCAGCCTCCCCTCCTTCCTTCCTTTCACTGAGGACATAGAGGCTCTTCAGCAGGACCCATGGTTCTGCTGTCTTTATTCATGTTCTAGGCCCTGGGGGGTAGCAGTAAACACACAGACACAGACACGGCCTTCCTGGAGCTCCCACATTCCAGTCTGCTGATGGACCTGAATCCCCCCCCCACCCTTTCTTCCCTCTTTCCTATTTCTGGACACATCCCTCCCCCTATTGGGGGCAAATCCCTGTGCCCTTTTCTCCGAGTCCCATCCACACCTGCACCCCTGCAGGAGCTCCAAGCACCCCCCCTCTCCGGGTTTCTTCTGACCTCACTCTCTCTATGACTCTTGTCCTCAGAGTGAACATGTGCACCTTATTTCCATCTTTAAAAATAGAAGTCTTCCATGCTGCATTCCTGTGGCTCCTTCCCCTTCCTAGGTAGACTTCGTTGGCCAGAGACCCTCTGCTCCTTCACTCCTGTCTCCTCATCAACCACTGCTATCTGGTTTCTCCTTACTGCTGCTCCAAAATGACTTTTCCCATGTCACCACCCCGAGCTGGTGACATTACACGCAGAGACCGTTCCTTGTGTGATCTTTTGGTGGGCATTCAATGCTGCTGACCACAGGTCCTGTTTTAAAATGCTTGTGCCTTGGTATCTCTGACACAACACTCCCTCTGGGTCTGCTCCCCGCTCGGTGGTGGTCATTTCTTCTTTGTCTCCTCTGCTTGTAACTCTCCCTGAGACACTGGGGTTGGCTCTCTTGTCTTCCAACAAGCTGCAGTCTCCGCTTCTCAACATCTGTGCTGTGATGCTGCTAGAGTGTGTATCTCAAGCCTGAGTGTCATGCTCGCTTCTCCGGCTGCTCCCCTACTGTTCCGCTCAGGTCTGTCACGGACACCTCCACCCCAAGGTCTCCTCACACCTCCCCCGACTTTCCTCCAGTGTGGATTGTCCTCATCACCTGGCTGCTCAGTGTCAGACTATCCACCCTCATACTTACCCCAAGTCAGTTCCCCCCCCACGTCCATCAGTTCTGTCTCCTGAATCTGCCTCAGGTTTGCCCACTTCTCTTCATCCGCATGCCACCCTCCTCGTTCAGCCCACCATCCTTGCCCACCTAGATTATTCTGAGACTTCCTCTCTGGCTTATAGCCTGCTGTCTGGCTCCTGCCTGCTCTCCGCCGTGAAGACAGAATCAGCTTTCCAGAGCATGTTTACTTAAAGCATTTGAATGACTCCCTAGGCTCAGGGTAGAGTCACATTCTGGGATGTGTCTGCAGAGCCACACATGCCCCAGCCTCGCATGCCGTGCAGCGTGTGGCCTGCCACTGCCCACCTCACATGCCATGCTACATTTCCGGAAGCATGGTGCCACTCCTCCCTCCTCACCTCTGGGCTTAACTCACGCTCTTCCCAACCCTTAGAACAGGCTCTGTCTGTGCCTGACCCCAAATTCAGCCGACTGTGTCCTGCTTATCATCCAGGCCTCACTTTGGATGTCAGTTTCTCCAGGAAACCTTCCTGATTCCCAAAGTGTGACTTAATAAATGCTCCTATTCTGTATTTCCCAGGTTCTCTCTATTCTTATCCTTATTGAGTCACACTGGTCTTTCTTACCCTCATTAGGCTGTTACTGCCTATCTCCAGGGGCTAGCAAAATGACTGGCACATAATAGATGTTTAATATTAATAAATACTGAATAATTAGATGAAAAATGATGAATGAATGACTTTGACCTTCTACTCAATGTCTGTTCCTGCTCCCCACCCTGTCATCCTTCCAGTCCTGCAACAAAAAAGGTCGAGGTGTTATTTATTTTAAACCCCAGCTCTCCGAGGACCGCCAAGGCTGTGCTGTTACCTGGGAGCAGGAGAACACCTTAGCAGTAGCACAGTTGTGAGGCATCTGTTCTGCTTCCTCACGCCCTCAGGCGGGGAGTGAAAGGGAGTCCGGCAGGTTGGGAAAGCTCAGAGCTCTTGTGTCTGCCATTTGTACTCTGATTATCTTTCATGAGCCTGAGTTTTTCATTTTGATAGATAATAAGTGTAATGTACAAGTTGAAGAATCAAGATAATAAATTCACAGGGATAATTTGGTTAATTACCATGTTGCTGTTGTAGAATCAAGGGCTGGGAGTCAAAGCTATTTCCACTGCTAATGTGTTCTGTGCAAAGCAGTTCTTGGAACAGTTAAAATGCATCTATTCAAAGTGATCAACTCAAGACATTCATCTTAAAATTGTGTTACTTTTATAAAAATCACACACAGTCCTTAGTTATTTTTTTCAAATTGAGAGTTGTGAAATTATACCAGTTTGCTGCAAATTACTGTTGTATATCCATAGGAAAGTGTAAAATAATTTCTAAGATATAAAATGATAATTTGAGGATTGAGAAGATTCAGGCCTTGAAAAATTAGACCATCTAGATATTAATCATATATCTGAAATGAGACATAATTACCTTTAGTTCTTATACTGGAGTATTATACCCTAAAAAACTTAGAAACCTAATTTTTCTTTTGCTATTTCATTTATGTGTTGTTTTATAAATTCTGATAAATTTAATTTTATAGCCATGTATTCTTTTGTTTTTATGGTTGTTGGATCCAGTGAAATGGAAAGCATTTTTAAAATGCAGGGTTTAGAGCAAACATTTTCCATAACTTTTAGGATATGCTCACATGTTTACCTGCATGGTGTTTTGTTCTGATTTTTAAAGCTGTCCACGCAGTTTGTAATGTCAGCATAGGTGACCCAGTGTCACCATTCTTTGATGCCTCAAATTAACTCTTTCTCAAACATGAGGGGTCTCCCTGTTCATGCATAGCTCCGTTCCTGGGCCTACTTGGACCCCCTACAGTCGCAGGGGTGCCAGTCAGTACCACTGCCCAGCACCTCCCCTCCGTGGAGACCAAGCCTCTACCAGTCCCCGCTTTCCTCACCACCTTTACTCTCTGAATAGAAATCAGGAAAGGGGCATCTCTTCCTGTATCTCCAGATACTAGGTTTGAAAATCATTGTCATATGCTAAAACCAGGTGATTTATTTTATTTATTATTGTTTCCTTTCCTCTTCCCCTGCCCATCCACTTAAAAAAAAAATCTCACACTGCATTTCCTAGAAAGTTACAGAAGTTGTAATCCGTGGGTAGTTCACTGACATTGCAAGTTTTTCTTTACAATGTTTGTACATAAGTGCCTTAGATATTGTTATAATTCTAAATTAGAGGTCTGTGATTCTATGGAATTAAACATACTAAGGATTTTATAGTCTATTCCCATTCCTAACTTTAAAGTATTTTTCTAGAAGCATCAATTAGGCTGCTGAAACTTGATTTTAAAATCTTGAGATCAGCCTGCTTATTGCTGGTTTATTATACATTAATTAAAAAATCTGTTCTTCAGCTACTGGTAAATATCTTCTAATAGTCTCAAATATAGATGTATTCATATATATAAAGTACATATTTTTTAGGAAATCACCCCAGGATTTTATATTAATTGATGGAACACTGTCAAAAAGGTTGTATCTACCTATTTACTTTATGAAGTAGTTTAGCTTTCCTTCTCTGGCAGTAACGTATGACCTAACAGTATTTTTGTTGTTTTCAAAAAATATCTTTGAGTTCGGTTTAACAGTGTATATCTGTAGTGGGAATGGCAGGGAAGAATGGGCTCTTTAAAACAGAACCTTTAAAATTAGCTAAAAATGTTAGTAACGGTTTCTCAAAAATGACCAGTGCCCTGAAACCTACCCAGCCTGCCTCGCTGGAAAGCAAATTACGGATTAAGACCCTGCTGAGTGAAAGATAGCTTCAAATATGAAAGCCATTTGGAAACTCCACTGCAGATAACCAGAGGGGAAAAGGAAAGAGAAGAAAGAAAAACACGGCCACCGTGTGGTAAAGATGACCCTGCACAGAAAAGTAAATAAATAAAGCAACAGGTTCTCTCTAGGCAGTGAGATTAAAAACCCCTCCCCTGGTCTGCCACATAAGCATTTATCATTCTGACTTTTTAACTTTATATTGTCTTGTTTTTTTCACTGAGATCTCTCACTACCTGCTCGACACATACCCCAACCCCAGACTCTGGAAAAAGGCAAGCAGTGAACCCCAAGGTTCATTGGGAACCTTTGGGAGGTTCGCTAGTTGTTGTTGTATGAAATGGGCCCACTGTGGTATGAATAAAAACCCAAGAGCAGATTCCTAACGTGTTTGAAACAGTGTGGATGGTGGGGGAGGAGGGGTCGTGGTAACTGAAGTCATCTAGACAAGCCATCAGCAACCCTTGGGTAGTTGAAATGATTAATCACTTCAGCACAAAAGAACACAAAAGGAGATTTGTTAAGAGTGCCAGCTCCAGGGGGGACATGCTTGTCCGCTTAATAATGTATTTTTAAAGTGTGTGCCACATCAAAAGCAAAGCACATGCAAATGAAGGAAAAATGAAAAGGCAGTGAGCAAAATGTTTGGTGAATTAGAACAAATGTTTGGGAAATCAGATCAGGGATAATTTTGGCTCGAACATTTTTTAAAACGTGTTCCTTCACCCTACCCTGCCCTCTACCCCACTGTCTCAGCAGCGCTGGGAATACTTTGATTCCCTTGCAGAATGTGTGCTGGACCTTTTATCACTAAAAATAATCACGAGCCGATCAAGTCAATAGTGCGTGATAACCTCCCTTTCTTTGAGGTCAAAGGATCCAAACAGTATCTTTCGACTAGAGCAAACTCCATGACTTAAAGCAACAGAAACGACGACGGCATCACTTAACATGTGTTGGTGGCTGACTGTGCTCTTAACATCTAGTATCTCTTTTAATCCTCACAGTAACCCTATAGGGTGTCATTTTCACCTTACAGAAAAGGAACTTGAGCTGTAGAGGGGCTAACACACAACGATTAAGAGACCTGGTTAGGGCTTACACTCAGGTGTCACACGCTCCAGAGCCCAAGTTTATAAACACAGCACAGTATGATTTTTTTAAAATCTAAACATTTCACAATGGAATAGTGAGCAAATTCGTCTTGGGGAGATACATCAAGACTCTTGTGTTTGTACCACCTTTCTCACAGCCTGGAGGAAACGAGGTGACATGCCATAAGTGCACTTGTTGCTTCTGTGAAGAGAAGCTGCCAGGGGTTTGCAAGGAATTAGATTGAAAACTGATGCCTCCGGTCTGACTCGAACCGATCTCGAGTGTGCACTCTTGTTACTGGGTACCACATCTTGAAACACTGGGCTCTTCCTCATCTGCCTGTGTTATGCGGCCTTCCAGGGAGCCCTGGGTTACTGACACCTCCTGGTGGACGCCTCCTGCCCGTATTAGTCCTGTGTAGGGAAAGAACAGTCAACACTGTCCTTATCCCCAGGAGAGGGGCCTGTACAGGTGGAAAGTCAAGAGACACCACGAGAGGGTGCTGGGGGAGGAAGCCGAAGCACCCCTCACTGTCAGGATGTGAGTTTTCACTCCTGTGTTCGACAGCAGCTCTGCCACCCAGTGGCTGGGTGACACTGAGCCAGAAGAGACTTCAATATCATGTGCATTTTGCAAAGGGAAACGAAGCTATTGTCCTCGTTCATTCTTCGACGTGGTCATAACATCTGTTGCTGGATAAATTTCTGAATATGAACATCTTAACAAGTCAACATGTCTTAACACATGTTTTCATTCATCACATGGGGTTCTTTCTGGAGGTAAACCAATTTTGTAAGTGTGTCATTGATATAAGCATTTTATTTTGGAACTGGTGGCTATTAGCTGCTATATATTCTTGTTAGAATAATCAGGTGTTTTCACATTTTTTAGAGATGAGGAGTTTGAAATCTTAAAAATCTCAATCTACAAATTCTAGTTGTAGAATATTTGTAAGATTATTGCTAAGAAACAATGCTTTGCTAAAGGCTTCCTGGCTATGTATAGGAAAAGATTAGCCTAGGATTCATAGCAAATTCCCCTAAAGATTCTAGATATTTGCTTACAGTAAAAATTTAACATGAATAGAAAAACAAAAGTGTAACAAATCACTTTGAGTTTGTTTGACAAACAGTAATAATAAAATATAAAGACAAAGCTTCCTGGGAATAAAAATGAAAGCCAATGGGACCCTACAAATCACTTTACAGAGTATAGTTATTTTTATACAACTGTTTGGGTACATGCACTAAGTAGCTGCAAAGGGAATAAATGCAGACTACACCCCCTGGTGGAACATTTGTTTGATAGGTGGCTGATAGCTTTTTATCACTTTAAGTACAGTTAAAGTGCTTATTTAAATTTCTTTGCCTTCTTAGTTGATTATAAAACTATGTTCATTTATGTCAGCTTATGCTTATAAGTTGCTTCTATAAGTATATAGTTATACTAAGTACGCCTGATTATGAATCAGATTACCAGGCAAAGTAATTTTATAATGTATGTCATAGTCTACTGTGTTTCTAAAGACTCCTTTTGAGAGCTCACAAAGGATTAAAAATCATACAAACTTCTAACTTATAGCAGTATTTTCACATTGAAATAACCTTGGTAGATTGCTTGGAACAGCCCTCTTGCTTGTTGGCAAATGACATAGAAGCCCACTACTTCAATGTAAATCCTTTCTACATAAAGACTTATGCAACTGAGGAGAGCAATGTAATACTCAGAAGTCTACTTGGACCTGAAAGGACAATGAATTAAAATAGTGGAAGTCTTCAAAGATGTAGTGCACGAAACCCTCAGCCTTCTCACGGACCCTTAAAAGAAGGCATGTGAAGGGAAGCGGGATGGCGTTCCTTTTCCATGCATGATGGATTGTCTGTTTTTTTAATATTGTATTTTTCATTGACGTATGGATTTAATTTCAATTAGAATCAGAAGACCTTTATTTCTCAATGATTTTATAGCACTCAGCAACAAATCTCAGTACATGAACGATTTGTTGGACATTCAACTTCATGAGAAAACTGACTCACTACATATTTAAAGACATATACTTTCAAGCATGGGACATATTACTTGTTAAATTGTATTCAATGCCTTGAGTCATTACTATTTTTAATAAAAAGCCAGTGATTTCTAGGGCCCATAAATGAGTAAGAGCTGTAATTGTACATATGGGAAATTCATGTCTTCATGGGAACTCAGAGGCATCTAAAATTAGAAATTTTGTTTTTGCCTCTGGTAGGAATCCACTCTTGAATGAATTAGGAGTTCCTGATGATACCTATGATTACTTGAAAATGAAGAATTAGGCATGCTAATTCGGCATAGCAGACAGTAAGTTTTCTAAATGATTTTCCTCTCTGCCTGGAGCACCTCTCACATGCTTCGCCCAGGCTGGCTGTGCAGCTCCAAGGAGATTGAGGATGGCACGCATCTTGGTGAGTGCTATTACCACAGTGTTTCAAGCTTAGAGCTCCAGGAGGTAGAGAGCTTGGAGGAGCGTTGTTTCCACTCCTCCAACGGGAAAAGAGCTGGAGAAACAGCATAGTAACTACTCTTACTAAACCTATGAAAGAACTGAAATCACAGGGCAACCAATTAGCCTGAAATATGAAGAGAGACAGGCACCTTCAGAAAGAAGAAAGACCTGAGCATTTGCTTATGTGGGACAGCACTCAAAGCCATGCAGACCAGTGAGAGTCAGCTAGAAACTTGCAACTAATTGCTAAAGGCGAATGCTGGGCTCACGGGGCGGGGGCGCCACAAACAGGACAGTCCGCACTGTCTTTCAGGCTTTTCCTCTACCAGATGCTCCTAGGGAAGCCAGGGGAGTGGGCTGAGAAGCCTCTCCTGTGGCCTTGGCTGGGGAGAGGAGTAGCGGCCTCTGCCGAACCCCCACCAGACCCACTCCTCTGTCTGTCCTTCTGACTGAGCAGCTGAAGTCTGCATCTGCAGGAAGAAGGGCACAGAACTGCAGCCAGGTGCCCTAGGGATCCCCAGCGAGGGGAGCAGAAATGCTCCCACCACCAAAACCCAGCTCAGGCCCATTTCCCCTGTCATTTCTAAAGGGGGAAAAAGCCGTAATCTTTATGGGAAAGAGCAACCCGAATGGATCTTGAGGTCACTGGGGGGCACCCAGTGTCCCTGGAAGAGGAGAACAAGAGAAAACCAAAAGCTCTGCCCCTGAGGGAAGGGGCAGGAATGTGAGCTACCTCACATTCCATGACACTGGGAGGAAGGCCGCGCTACCAGGACTCATGCTTACGGAGCCAGCTAAAACCAAGACTTACTCAGAACACCAGTGACCCTCTTCCCAGTCTCCAGCCAACACACTGACAAGCACTGAATGCAAATGACAGTGTGACACAGCTGGGGAAGCTGTGCAAAGAGAAGACCCAATGCCAAGTGGGGAGACTCAGCCAAGCAGAGAGCCAATTTTATATCCAGCCCAACTTCTCCCTTAGAGTGACACAAACCTCCACTCAAAAGACCTAACAGAAAGAAGGATATTCTCATTTCCAAGCACAGAACATAATTACCTCGGAATCTGCTATTCCATACAACATGCCTGGCTTTCAACAAAAACTTGTGAGACATATAAAAAAGCAAGAAAAAAAAAAACATAGTCTGTGGGACTGACCAGTTGTCAGAACCAGAATCACATGTGACCCAGATATTAGAACTATCAGGCGGTGAACTTAAATGGCTACAATTAATACGTTAATGGCTAATGACCCTTAAGGGAAAGGCAGACAGCATGCAGAATCATATAGGTCATTTCTCTAGGGAGATAGAAACTATTAAGAGAGGGCCACATGAAAAACTTTGAGAAATGACAAACGGAGTAGTGAAGAACACCTACAACAGGCTCATCAGTGGACTAGACACGGCTGAGGAAAGAATCCATGAGCGAGAAAATAAGTCAATAGAAGTTACTCAAACTGAAGACATAAAGAGATAAAACTGTGAGGGAAGAAAAACAGATCATCCAAAACTTGCAGGACGGTATTAAATGGTCAAACACTCATGCAGTAATTGGAATCCCTGGGGTGGGGGCAGTCGGGGGACAGGGCAGAAGAAATAATGGCCAAGAATTTCCCAAAATTACTGATAGATACCAAACCATGTGTTCCAGAAGCTCAAGCTCTGGAATGCCCAACATGACAAATACACACACACACACACACGTATGCACCCCAAGGTGTATACTGTCCTAACTGCTGAAACGAAAGACAGAGAAAATCTCGAAGTCAGCCAGAAACAAGGATACATTACCAACAGAGGAATCAGGATAAGGATGACAGCAGGCTTCTCATTAGTAACCAGGCAAGCAATAGATAAGTGACATCTTTAAAATGTTAGAAGAAAAAAACTGTCAACTCAATCATTTCAGCAAAAACATTCTTCACAAGTTAAAGAGAAATAGAGTTTTTCAGACAAACAAAAAATGGAGGGAATTCATTACCTGCAAGCCTACTTCACAAGAAATGTTAAAGTAAGTTCTTGAGGTAGAAGAAATATGACGTAGTCAGAGACTCAGTTCTACACGTGCAAAAATAATAGTGTCAGACATGAAATAAATAAAAGTAGAAGAGCCAGAACAGCCTAGTAAAGGCGGAAGCCAGGACCAGGCCTTACGCTGAGTTCTTTTATTTTTTCCTTAAAATGCAACCATTACACATAACTTCATGGATACAGAATTTCAGTTTAGAAAGACGAAAAAGTTTTATGGATGGTGGTGACACAACAAAGTGAATGTACCTGATGCCACTGAACTGTAACCTTAAAAATGGTTACAGTGCTAAGTTGTATGTTATGTATCTATTACCACAATAAAACATGTAACTGTAGCCGTGGCTAGGTAGTTCGGTGGGTTAGAATGTCATCCTGATACACCAAGGTTGTGGGCTGGATCTCCCGTCAGGGCACATACAAGAATCAACCAATGAATGCATGAATAAATGGAACAAATGTCAATTCCTGTCTCTCTCTCTCTCTCAAATCCGTAAATGAAAAATGCAACTGTTACATCTGAGGCATACTCAATCAGATATTAAGCAACTCTAGTTTTGCTCTTACTCTTATTGAAACCCTTCTGGATGGCTACTTCTCCCCTTACTCCTGAATGGAATCTCAGTAGTTCCCATGGCTTTTCCAGACACTAGTAGATGTTTTAAAAGTTCTCCGGACACATGCCCCAGCCGGTGTGGCATCACCCTGCAAACCAAAAGGTTGCTGCTTTGATTCCTGGTCAGGGCATGTGCCTGGGTTGCAGGTTCGGTCCCCAGTCAGGGCGCATACAGAAGGCAGCAAGTCAATGGTCTTCTCTCACAGCAATGTTTCTCTCCCTCTCTTTCTTACTCTCTCCTCCTCTCTCTAAAATCAAAAAAATTTTAAAATAAATAAAATTAGAAGTCCTCCAGACATGCTTAGTCACAAAAATAGTCTTCTCATTTCAATAATTAAAATGCCCAGTCACGGGCTAGTGTCAAAGCTCTGAACTTCATTTAAAGATTCTCTTCCTCCAGTGAGGGCTTCCTTCAGTCCAGAATCCTAGGAAGGAGGAGAGAGGGGGCATGGTTGTTCCTTCTCTGTTTCGCTGGCCTATGTGTTTCTTTTTTTCAGCTGGGGCTTCTGGCTCCTCCGGGGCCATAGCTGGGACACCGACAGAGTGGTGAAGGGCGCAGAAGTTGTGCTTATCTAGACCTGTGAGGAGGCACTGGCTCTCTTTCCAGTTGGTGTGTCTCTGTCTTTGGGAGAGGAAGAACACATTCTCTCATGGGATTCTTCACTGGTTCCAAAAAATATTTGCCCCACAGGGGCCATCAGCTGTAGCCCCTTTGATGAGGGTGATGCCTCTCTTTCAGTGTTCCACATGACCCTCTCTTTTCCCACCG
>PVKM010003082.1:7469-60157 GCA_004027735.1 Carollia perspicillata
TGTTTGCTTACTTTTTGTTTTAGCTGTGGTGGTTAATAATTGTTAGTTTGCTGTCATTTTACTGTACATGTGTTTTATTTTCTTTTTCTTAGGTAAGTCCCTTTAACATTTCATAAAATAAGGGCTTGGTGATGATGAACTCCTTCAACTTGACCTTATCTGAGAAGCACTTTATCTGCCCTTCCATTCTAAATGAAAGTTTTGCTGGATAGAGCAATCTTGGATGTAGATCCTTGCCTTTCATGACTTGGAATACTTCTTTCCAGCCCCTTCTTGCCTGTAAGGTCTCTTGAGAAATCAGCTGACAGTCTGATGGGAACTCCTTTGTAGCTGTCTGTCTCCTTATCTCTTGCTGCTTCTAGGATTGTCTCCTTCATTTTAATCTTGGCTAATGTAATTATGATGTGCCTTGGTGTGTTCCTCTTTGGATCCACCTTCTTTGGGACTCTCTGAGCTTCCTGGACCTCCTCGAAGTCTATTTCCTTTGCCAGATTGGGGAAGTTCTCCTTTATTATTTATTCAAATAAGTTTTCCATCTGTTGCTCTTCCTCTTCCCCTTCTGGTAGCCCTATAATTCAGATGTTGGAACGTTTAAAGATGTCCTGGAGGTTCCTAAGCCTCTCCTCATTTTTTTGAATTCTTGTTTCTTCCTTCTTTTCTGCTTGGTTGTTTGTTTCTTCCTTCTGCTCCATTCCATTGATTTGAGTCCCAGTTTTCTTCCCATCACTACTGGTTCCCTGTGCATTTTCCATCCTTTCACTTATGAATGCCTTCATTTGTTCATCTAATTTGCGACCAAAATCAACCAATTCTCTGAGCATCCTGATCACCAGTGTTTTGAACTGTGCATCTGATAGGTTGGCTGTCTCTTGGTCGCTGAAAAGTATTGGCTCTGAGGCTTTGATTTGTTCTTCCTTTTGTGCCATAATTTTTTGGTCTTGTCCTTCCTGTTACATAGTGAGGGGCGGGGCCTTAGGTGTTCACCAGGGTAGGGCAACCCAGTTGCTGGGATGTAATGCTGTATGTGGGGGCAGGGTCAGAGAGGGAACAATGGCACTTGCACTGCTCTCTGTCGGACCTCAGTCCCTTCCACCGCTTCCCCCAGGCAAACTGGGCCCTTCTGGTGCTGGTTCCCCGGTGGGTGGGCTTGTGTCTGTTCTAGGACCTTGTGGGTCTCTCCAATGAACTATCCTGTGAGGCTGGGAGTCTCTCCCGGTACGTCAACCCCCACAGGTGTTTTCAATCAGTGTTTTGAGGCTTTATTTCCCGGCACTGGGACCCTGGGTTGAGCATTCTGTCTCACTCCCCAATTTCTCCTGGTTTATTTACGCTTGAATGTGAGACCACCATCTGTTCAGCCAGTCGCCTTGAGCACAGTGTCTCACTTCACAATCACCGCCTAGCTGGGTCTGCCCATTGCTACCCCATGACCGGGGTCTTCCAGCCAGTGCCTGCATGCCCAGGGTCTGCCTGCTGCCATCTTGCACACATGGGGTACCTTGTGCACCCGGTGTCACCGTTTCTTGTGCCTTGACCCCTCTCCATTCGGCTGTGTCTATTTCAGCTCTTTGGCTGTCCGACTTCCATACAGTTCAATTTTCTGTCAGTTCTGGTTGTTATATTGTTTCTAAATTTTTGTTGTCCTTATTTTGGTTGTGTGAGGAGGCACAGTGTGTCTACCTATGCCTCTATCTTGGCCTGGAGTTAACATGAAGAATCTTAAGTGCCCATATTACTAGGTAGAAGGAGCCAATCTGAAAAGGCTACATACTGTGTGGTGCCAACCATATGATAGTGTGGAAATGCCAAAACTATGCAGACAGTAAAAAAAAGCAGTGTTAGCCAGGGGGTGAGGACCAGGGGTAGAGAGATGAGTAGGTAGAGTGTACAAGAGGACGTTTAGAGAAGTGAAAATACTCTGTACAATACTATAATGATGGATACATGTCATACATGTATCCAAACCTGTAGAATATACAACACCAAGAGTGAACCCTAATGTAAACTAGGGACTTTAGGTGATGACTCAGTGCAGGCTCATCAAGTGTAACGAATGTTCCCCTCCGGGGGGCGTTAGTGATAATGGGGGAAGTTATGCATGGGTGAGGGGCAGGTATATATGGGAAATTTCTGTACTTCCCTCTTAATTGCTGTGACCCTAAAACTGCTCTAAAAATACATTTTTAAAAATGTCCAAGAAGACAAATTCCATTTCCCCTGTTTCTTGTATGTCAAGTAACAGCACCTCCACGGTCTTAATACAGGACAGTATGTCTTGCCTAAGCAGTCACTCTGTTTCAGCTGTGATACTGTAGAGAGACCACTGAGCCTGGAGCCATACTGATAATACAGACCTGAAGCTCACTGTTCTCGGTCTGAAAGACAGCACCAGAGGCAGAGGGGAGTCAGATTGCTCACAATGATATTCCTAGAAAAGCATTACTATTTATATACCCACACAACTTGATCTCTGCTCATCATCATCATGGTAGTAAATGAAAAAGCCATGTTCAGAGAAATGTACATTTCAACTTGCTAGAAAGTGCAGCCTTGTTTGTCGTCTGGTTAATGTCCCGTCACCACTTGGGGCAGTGAAAATACTCCTAAGGTCTGTACCACAGCGACATGGCCAAGGCTCCCCTTTGGAGTTTAAGAACCCGAACCTGAAATCCTGGAGCTAATCATTTCAGTGGATGACTCCAAGGTGGAGTTGCAGCACAGCTGTAAGGCTCGACACTGTTTAGCTCAGGATAGGAGATTCTCAGCTTCATGTGTCTGTCTGTCTGTCTGTCTGTCTTTCATGCTGGAATGAGAATGAACCATAATCCTTTAACCTAACGAAGCAGATCAGCCTCCTATAAATTTCAAACAGTTTTCACAACTTGAAATATATAAGGAGAGGGGAAGTAAAGAAAACAGACATTACAGGTTCCTAGGAAAGGCAATGTACATGCCTAAGAAAACCAAATAAATATCCAATATTGACTTAACATGGCAGCTTTTGCTTCATCTCTCCCATCTGGGACCATAGCTAGCCTCATCAAAATATTTCTTTACAGTACTTATTAATCATTTGCTCCTCTCCACATATGAAAAATACATAAGGAGTTCTTTTAAAAGTGGTCTGAGAGCCTGAAAGGAAAGGCCATTTTCCAAATGACATTTGGTCAGTTTCATTAATTTATGAGATGTATTTTAAAAGAGTTTTATCTTAAACATACAAATTAATATTTTATAACCCCTGTGCATCTTACAGAGAATCCTAAAGCTCTTTGTCTTAAAATGCTACAGTCCTTCTTTGACAAAAAGGTAGAAAAGATACAAATGTTAACTGGCCTATATCAGTAACGAAGAGAAACTTGAGGGGAAGAGTGAGAAGCAGGGGAAGAGGGACCAGCATAGGATGAGGACTGCTCTTAGGCTGGGCATTTTACATAAATGATATTGTTTGCCGTATACACCAAATCAGTGAGGAAGGTTCTGTTGTCACCTTCATGTAACAGATGAAGCAACTGAAACTGAGAACAGCTAGGCTACTTGGCCAAGGTCATACAGAAAATAAACAATGCACCAGAGATTTAAATCTGGGTCTGACTCGGAAGCCATTCTTTTTTGCCACTGCATCACATTGCACTTCTAGTCCAATACATCAATATCTAATCCCCATTCCCTTCTGCTTATGTGGCTGGGTGTACTTAGTACTGTATGGTGGAAAAATAGTTCAGGGTCATTTGTTGGTAATTGCAGCAAATGATTTGAAATGATCCCAGGTTTAGCATTAATGAAAGCTGTTTGTTGAACTTCTCTGAAGAGCTAGCTGATAGATCTGGTTCCCGTGCCACATCTGCCCAACCCTTTAGAATTTCCATATTTACACTGCATGGAATATAAGACAAAGTACACGTCAGCTCCCCAGCCTCATCATATGGCTAGCCTTGTACCTCATTGTAGCCTAGCCTAAATCCTGTACTACCGTTGGCACCAGTCCCAGACCCAATCTTGGCTCAGACCCATTCTCTGCTTTGACTGTGCTTGGCCTGGTTCCTTTCCTTAACCTCAGCCAAGATTTTAGGAGCCCTAAGTGACAAATGGTAGAAGGAAGGGAAAATCCTTTTCCTTAGTTCTCCATACATCCAAATCTCCACTTACAACCCCTCCCCTTCATGTCTCCTCTTTTGATGTTTTTTTGGTGAAAAACAGCCATCAATGTATAGCTTTACAAGTGTGATCTATTTCAATCTCTGTGATAAACTATCAAACTTTTTTTATTTATAAGATTCACTGTTTCCATCACACATCAGCAGGACCATATCAAAGCTCTCTATTGTCAAGTACCTGGCGGTTTTCTCTCTGTGGCCATTTTCTGTGTTCATTTTGATTTCCAATTATCCACAGTTCAGAAAAGAAGTCCAAACAGAGTCTATTTCAATTCTGACAGACTTTATAAGGGTAACAAAAACATGGCTGTTTACTTGTTAACTCCCAGAAAGATATCGAAACCCACCAATCCAGAACAGTCCTCGTACGATGGTTTTCATTAATAACACGAGTGCAGATTTCTACTCCTCACTGTGGCAACAGTTAAGCTTTCCGATTTCCATACTAGTTCACCTTACCTCTGATTCTAAGTAATAATTAAATAAATATGATTAAATGTGCATTGCATATCATTTTATATGTGGTCATTTTCACTCATATCACACAGTATATTACATACTCTTTAAAAACAATTACCAAAATGACAACTTGAATAAAATAAAACAACTGAAATATTTCTAATAGATTTCTGGCCCTGGGGGTGATAAAACATGAAGAAGCCTTCAGATAATTGACCTTACAAAGTTCTTTTAGTTTCTTCTAAAAATAAAGCAACACAAGATAAAACATGCAATTCTTTCCATTTTTTAAATCTTTTTCATGATTAAAACAAGAAGTAGACAAGTTCTCAGAATAACATCATTGACTGCAAATGGATATGCATTTATACTTAAGGTAAAATATGAAGATATAAAATAAAGAATTTTAATAAGGCCCTGGCTGGTGTGACTCAGTGGATTGAGTGCCAGCCTATGAACCAAAGGGTCACTGGTTCAATTCCCAGTCAGGGCACATGCCTGAGTTGCCGGCCAGGTTCCCAGCATGGGGCATGCAAGAGGCAACCACACAGTGATGTTTTTCTCCCTCTCTTTCTCCTTCTCTTCCCCTCTCTGTAAAAATATATAAATAAAATCTTTTAAAAAGAATTTTAATAAGATATTCTAGAATACATTGGTCCATTTTCCACAAATTTGCAATGTCAGGTTAGTGATTTTATAAATGGGCACATCACACAATGGACACCAAGATGGTTGTCTCAGAAGGCAACATTACAGTGGCAATGCCCTGGCAAGGAGCTAGTACATGACAATCGTGATTTCTCTCCTTCATTGTTAACCCAACATTACCACAGGAAGGGAACTGGTTTCACATCCTGACTAAGGAAGATGGCGGCATAGGTAAATGCGGTTCTCACATCCTCCCACAACCACATCAAAAATACAACTAAACTATAGAACAACCATCACTCAGAAGCACTTGAAATCTAGCTGAAGGAAGTCCTACAACTAAAGATATAAAGAAGAAGCTACATGGAGACACTCAGGAGGGGTGGAGATGCAGAACAGGCAGGTCCCACTTCCACATGTGGCAGATAAAAATTGGGAGGGACACCTGGGCTGCAGAGGTCTCCTCCACAAGGAGCGGGGGTGTCCCAGCCCCACACCAGGCACCCCCTCTCTGGGTTCCAGTGCCAGGATGAGAAGTCTCCCTAACTTCTGGCTGTAAAAACCAGTGGGGATTGAGGCTGAGAGGGAGGGGGCATCAGCTATGAACCAGAAAGAGGGCTCTCACCAGGAAACAAAACCATGCTGGCACCTAGATCTTGGGTATTCCGCTTCTCTCAGAACTGTAAGAAATAACTTTTTGTTGTTTATAAGTTACCCAGTCTGTTGTATTTTTTAAAGATTTTATTTATTTATTTTTAGACAGAGGGGTAGAGAGAAAGAGAGGGAGAGAAACCTGGATGTGTGAGAGATACCTTGATCAGTTGCCTCCCATGCACCCCCTACCGGGAACCTGGCCCACAACCCAGGCATGTGTCCTGACTGGGAATCCAACCAGCGACCTTTCAGTTGGCAAGCCAGCACTCAATCCACTGAGCCACACCAGCCAGGGAAAAATGTTGAAGTTTTAAGGAGAAGAAAAAGGTATGAGTGGTCGAGTGAATGAAGTTAAGAAATATGTGTTATCACCAGAAAGCATTAAGGGTCCATAAAGCTTTCTGGTTATTGAAAGTGAGACAAGTCAGCATAGTTGTGTGCTTTATCCCAATTGCATTTAGCTGACTGTGCAGACACCAAGTAGATAGGGTGTTGGGTTTAACTAGGGTTGGACTTTTGTCACTTCCATTTGATAAAGCAGAAGGTCAAGGATGTTGAGCATAGCAAAGGAGGGATTGTTATGGTTATCAATGGAGGTTAAGCTGAATAATGAGCGAAGAGAGGTTAGCAGTGGGATGTGGGACAGTAAAATAGTTGACCAATGAATTTCAGAGCTCAATATGATCAAAGGATAGGAGTGAGGTGGTCTTATTGTTCCCTGAGCTTTAATTTCTTCTTTATCACATACACTTTAAAACAGTGGGCTTTTCTAAGAAGTCACACATAAGCCGAAATAGGATAAAATCTGGAGGCCTGGACTGAAAATTAAGTATATTTTATTTTATTTTTTAAAGATTCTATTCATTCATTTTCAGAGAGAAGGGGAGAGAGGGAGAGAAACATTGATGTAAGAGATGTTAGAGAGAAACATAGATCGGCTATCCCGGTCCGCAAACCGGGCATGTGTCCTGACTGGGAATCAAACCAGCAACCCCTCAGTTTGGAGGATGATGCCCAACACACTGAGCCACACTAGTAAGTACAGAATTAAGTATACTTTGAATGCGTATATAAGTAGTTCAGATATTAGCGAATCATGTACTCATCCTAAGAGAGTGCAAGGTCTAAGAAAATCAGTGGCCTCTGTCCTACTTTTTCATGCCCACTCACACAATTCTCTTTCTTCAACCCTATTATAGAGGAAACCTACTCTAAAATGATTCCTATATGGTGTTTTTCACACTGCAGATTACTTGAAACAAAGTACGGGAAAAGTTGCTGTTCCCTACTCCTCAGTGTGTCCTTTCCTTGTCTATCTTTCCTCCTTTTTAAAAAATTTTTACTGTTGTTCAATTACAGTTGTCCCTATTTCTTCCCACTTCCTCCTTCTTTTTTTATTGACAGTCTTCCTTTTTGAAAAAGAGATATTGGGGAAGGATAGGAAAAAGAAATGTGCAGTCCAACACACACATTCCCTTTGCTCTGTTTGTAATTTTAATGACAATTTAATAGTATAGGTTTTGTTTGCCTTCCAAAAGTGTACTTTTCAGATGAACTTATTCAGAACAAACAATGACTAGACCTTCTGGGTTTTTTGTTTTGTTTCGTTTTTTTAGTTGTTTTGCCAAGTGAGCTAAGAAGTTCCTCCACAGTAGCCCGATGTCCTCCTTTTTCTTAGTTACAACAGGGGAACCTATTGCTGCTAAGAAGCAAGATAGTGAAGGACCAGAAAAACAGGCAGAAGGAATAACCAAATGAGGGAAGGGAAGGAACACCTCCCCTTGGCTAGCTAGAGCCTGACATTAACTGCTCAGTTTATCTGAGTTCCATTCCACTCCTCAGCTTCCCTCAACCCCTCAACCAGACTTTGCTGACAAAACAGCTTGAAGTCACCTTCCAACTGCTTGAGCCCAGGGCTTCTCAATATCCCATTCATGGGCCTTGCTCTGTCTGGCCCTTCATTGGCAGTGTGGGTTGCTTTTCTCTTTTCTGAAAATGAAAGCATTCGAACAGATACAGGACACTTAACATTGTATTGTATACAGTTATGTATCCTGCTTCTTTTTTTTAAAAGACTTTATTTATTTATTTTTAGACAGGTGAAGGAAGGGAGGAAGAGAGGGAGAGAAACATCAATGTGTGGTTGCCTCTTGCATGCTCCCTACTGGGGACCTGGCCTGCAACCCAGGCATGTGCCCTGGCTGGGAATGGAACCGGCAATCCTTTGATTTTCAGGCCAGCACTCAATCCACTGAGTCCCACCAGCCAGGGCTGTATCCTGATTATTTACAACAAACATGTATTTCTATTAAAGTATTAATAGCCTACACTTAGCTCATTTAGTGCTCACAAGTCTATAGGGTAACTATTGTTAGTATCTCCATTTTACAGGTGATGAAACTGAGGCACAGAGAGGTTTAGTAACTTGACAAAAGTGAAGTAAAAACTAAATGGTGGGGTTGAGTTTCACACCCAGGTTTTCTGCTTCCAGAGCTCATGTGCATATTCACTTCACTAAGTCGGCCCTGTTTTTATAAACAAAAATATAAAAAATTAAAGAACAAAGTGAAAGCAAAATTGCCTCATTGGCACTCCTGCTACTGCTGTTTTCGAAATGCCAATCATCTTGTGTTCAGACCAGGCATCAGACACCTCTCCTGCCTTGCCTCGTATTCTCTCAGCCTACCATTCTGCAAGCAGGTGGAACGTGGCAGCACTTCTCTATGCTGTGCTGTATCTCCCTTTCTGCTCTAGGGCTGTGGGAATCTGCTCTGCTATTCTGAAGCATGTATGAGTGTGGATGTGCAAGAGAATTAACGCAGGATGTAGTGAGCCTTCTCTAATGGATATGGGAGCTGCAGGGAAATATTCCCTTCTTCTCTCCCTCCAGTGGACAATTTTCAAGTGCCTTCTACAAGGCTCCTCAGTGGGATCTATGCCCAGTTTTGCCCCTTGAAAACATACCCTTCTAATGACTTTCTTTTCATTTCTGCTTCACTCTTCCCAGTTTCCTACCCCTGTTGTCTAAGTTCACTTCCCAACATTAACAGGTATATGAAAGTCCTTGTCTCAGGCTCTATTTTCTGGAGGAAATCTAGGATAAGGCAGAACACTACTCAGGAAGATATATTTAACTTGATTTTTCACACTTTGCTACTTTCTCCTACACTTTTACATTTAAGTCTCCAAATTTTACTTTGAACTAACTTGGTGTTAATATTACCTCATTTTTAAAAAGATTTTATTTATTGATTTTTAGAGAGAGGGGAAGGAAGGGAGAAAGAGAGGGAGAGAAATATCAAGATGTGGGTGCCTTTCGCGTGTCCCCTACTGGGCACCTGGCCTACAACCCAGGCATGTTCCCTGACTGGGAATTGAACTGGCGACCCTTTGGTTTGTAGGCTGGCACTCAGTCTAGTGAGCCACACCAGCCAGGCCTATATAGTCTCATGTTTAATATTTATATATTATAATTATATATGTGATGACTGTTTAAAAATTATGCACAGAACATGAAAAGACCATCTTTGGCATATGGGCTTTTGTCTTCATCTTTTGTCTTTTGATTGCAAGTTGGCTGTTGTACCTACAGACATCATATCTGTGTTCAAGGCCAAAAGATTGGGAGAAGGGACAAGCCATGCAAGCTGAATCTATCTTCTCTATCTACAAAGAAGTCATGTGTTCACATTCCCAGGAGATGTCCGTTTTGTTCTCATTAGCCAGATCAGGATCATATGACCCTCCCTGTTGGCAAAAGAAGCTGGGAAATTTCAGAAGACTGCCATGATTTAATACTCAGGCATGATTTAATACTCGAGCATGATTTAATACTCAGGCTTTGGACCCATTTCCACACTGAACAGAAGTGGGCTTCCATTGAGGAAGCGTAAGTGGGGAATGGAGATCGTTTAGGGAATTAAATTTGTATGCCTACATTAATCCTTATATTTAACATAAATAGTATTTTTATGTTACTCTTTTCTTTAATATATCAGGGTCCTTTATATGTCAATACATATAATATCTTTATATCTTTATATGTCAATACATAAAGATCTATCTTATCCTTCCCAAACAACTAATGCTGAAATGTTCAGGTATGAAGTATTCTAATGTCCACAACTTGCTTTGAAATGTATAAAAAACAAGATAAATGATGCAGGAATGGATAGATGGATGGGCAGATAGATATAATGATAATACAGAAACAGGGAAATGTTAATTATAGAAGCTAAGTGGTGTATATATATGGGTGCTCATTGTGCTATTCTTTCACATTTTATTACTCTTTCAACTTTTCTATATATTTCAATATATTTGTAATAAAATATTGGTTACAGCATTACTCAAATTGAATATGTACAAATGTGTATGAAAAATTGGAAAATGATCTCTTTGCCATAAAATTATAATTAGGACATATGCTAAGTGTGTGAATGTAACTTTATGGATTAAGAAAGCACATGTTAACTGCTCTATAGAAATGCCCATAGTTTGAAAGAGAATAATTAATGCAGGTGTAGGAGATTAAAAATTGTAACTACAAAAAATACCATGGCAATTCCTGATCTGTGAGTTTGTTCATGTCTTTCACATTTGTTTTTACCTTTAGAGTGACTTTCGAGTTTTTGTGGATTGCTTATCCAAAATACAGATACTTGATCCTACTCTACTTCACCTTACACCAACCTCCTACCCTGTTTGTTAAACAGGGATCAGGCATATGTAGACAGAAGGAGCATCCAGATAACCTGAAAACTGACTGAATCTACAATTGCTTTATAACCCGACCTCCTCCGAGCCCGGTGGCAAGGCAATCTTGAGTCAGAAGCGCTCAGAAAGCCTAGCGATGAATTAAGTGGGGATCCTCACTTAACACTGTCAACAGGTTCTGTGACTTTAAGAGAAGTAACACATAACAAAACCAATCTTACTATAGTCTAATTAATACAAGTAAGAGTTAGGGTCCTATAGAATCTCATTAATGTTTTAATGTAACAATGATATTTGAGGACCTGTTGTACATGGTAGAGGAGTAGATAATTTAGTGTCAAGATTGGTGTGGAAATAAAAGTTATAAAAAGTCTCAAGGAAGTAGGTGTGAGGGAAGGGCTGGGCCACAGCAGGAAGGGGAAAGAGGGGGAGGCAAATAGACTGGTTAGGGAGGGGTTTATCACTAGCTCTTTACAACGGGAGAGAAGATAAACTGCATTTATACCAGGAAGAGTGGTGTGCTTATACAGAGGAGTGCTATACTTTGGAGAGGCAAGTGCGAAGAAAAGGAAATACTGAAACTGAGAAATATGGCTGGAGTTCATAGGGCTGAAAGGTTGGTTATACGCTGTATTACAGAGAGAAGGCTAGGCTGGGGCTCAAGGGTGAGAATATCCAGGGGACCAATTACCTCAAAGAGAATATGCAAGGCTAGCCCAAGTCAGAAGAGGAACAGTCAAATTGCATTGTCTGGCACTTTCAGAACAGCGTGACACATAATAGTGGTGATAATAAGCATTCTTCTCTTGTTTCTTGGCTTTGATGGGAATGCCAGATATAGAATGATGATGGCTTTTGGTTGATGCAGATTTCTTTATCATGTTAAGTAACTACCTGTTCTGTTCAGGAAGGGAAAATTCCACCCCCCCTCCCCACCTTCTTTAGTTCTTATGGTAGAAATAGCAATATTTTATTGCTAAATCAACACAAGACTACATAAACAGGAGAAAAACTAATTTAATACCTTCACACCAAAGAACCACAATGTTCAGATCATAGCATGAGGCTCAGAGAAATGACAGAAGCAGGCAATCTTTTATGCTTTTTAGACAAACAATAAATGTGTGAGAAATTGACAGGATAAAGAACGTTAGTGTTCATGGAAAGCAATCTAAGCAAGGTTTGGGCATTTATTAATGAGACATTTAAACAAAGTAGTATATTTAAAAAGAGGAAGTAAGAGTTGATCATAGAGACTTTTTGGCTCTGAGTCATGTAACTCTAGCAATAGGGGAGTCTTCCAGGTTGGGGTAGGACACATTTCCCAGGGGACATTTACTTCCTGCATTCAAGGAGAAAAGGGAGAGCCAAGGTGCCCTTCTGGTACTGGCTGCTGGTCAGGTGACTTTAATTCAAAATAATCATATGCCACTGTGGGATATTTTGAGGTGGCCAGTCTTAGATCTGACATTTCCCTCCTTTGAAAGTTCCCTGGATATTTCATATATTAAAAGCAGGATTGGCAGCTGTAGACAGACAGACAGATAGACACACACACACAGAATAAACACTGAGTGGTAAGAGATCTGATTAGAATGAGGATGAACGAAGAAAACAACCCCATTAAAGCAGTCCTCCATTCCTGGGAACCTGTCAGTCCAAAACAATGTTTTTCCTTCATTTATCTGATGGAAAATTTTAATCTTTTCTTTTTAAAAAGGTTTTATTTATTTATTTTTTAGAAAGAGGGAAAGGGAAGGAGAAAGAGAGGGAGAAAAACATCAATGTGTGGTTGACTCTCATGTGCCCCCTACTGGGGACCTGGCCTGCAAGCCAGGCGTGTGTCCTGACTGGGAATTGAACCAGCGACTCTGGGCGACTCTGGTTCACAGGCTGGTGCTCAATCCACTGAGCCACACCAGCCAGACTCATTTATTGTCTTTATCTGGGTAAGAGACAGTCCTTCAGCTTCTATAGAGTTTTTCCTCTGCCCAAATGACTCAGCAGAAGAGGCACAATAATGTCCCTCTGGTCATAGGCACCACACTTTGTCATTCACTTTACTTCTGTAAATAGTCCATTGGGTGTTGACGGCAGCCAGAACGAACAATAATTCAGGCTTTTTTTGCACTAGTGAGATGTTGACATAACCAACAATTAGATCAATTAGCTAACATGTCCAGCCTTTAGTAAACTAGCATAAGAATATCCATTTGTGCCTGCCCTGTTGAAAAAGACAGCAAGACATGAGCTGAAAAGAGTCCATGGTGGAAACCTAAAGAAGGAAGATAGGATAGATGGAGACAAGCATTCTCCAGTTAGCCTCCTAATAAATGATTAATAAATGTAGAAAAAAGTGTTCATTAATTGCATACATGTGTTTTTTTAAGGGAAGGGTAATACGTGAAAAATAAGTTTTTAGATCTGTGATCTTGGGAAAAGCTGTCCACATCATGGTGCCATCTGTTTGGGGGCCCTGGAAGTCCTAGTTTAAGGTCCCCTGTAGGGACCTTTTCCCAGCTGTCTTGAAAGAGAAGGCCTGGGTTTATTTTGGCATGCCTTCCATGGATCCAGGGGAAATTTTCTTTTATTTTGATGGCCATGTAGGTTGTTAGTGGTACCTCATAAGATCTTCCCCAGCGACATGACAGCATATATTTTTTTCTAAAGACCTTCATGTAGCCCTGGCTGGTGTGGCTCAGTGGATTGAGTGCCGGCCTGTAAACCAAAGGGTTGCTGATTCGATTCCCAGTCAGGGTTACGTGCCTGGGTTGTGGGCCAGGTCCCCAGTAAGGGGTGCATGAGAGGCAAGCACACATTAATGTTTCTCTCCCTCTCTTTCTCCTTCCCTTTCCCTCTCTAAAAATATACAAATAAAATCTTTTTTTAAAAAAAGACCTTGATGTACATCTAGTCTCATAATTGAAAAGGATGGCAAGTCAGTTGGTGGAGACCTGTTAGCAATATACTTCAAGTATACTACTTAGTTCTTGTATATAGCTAGTCATAGCATCAAATTGTTCACTTAAATTCCCATAAAGTTCACTTAATCCAGCAATGGGAGGTTTAGGGATGCCTGTAAGCATTAGGTATCCAAATACTACTTCGAAAGTGGTTAATCCATGTCTTTGATTTGGAACTTTTTTGGAACTTTATAAGGGGCAAAGGCAAAGCTTCTGACCATTTACATTCAGTTTCTTCTTTTTTTAAGAGATTTTATTTACTTATTTTTAGAGATCTTTAGAGAGAGGGGAAGGGAGGGAGAAAAAATGGGATAGAAACATCAATGTGTGGTTGCCTCTCATGCACCCCCAACTGGGGACTGGCCCACAACCCAGGCATGTGCCCTGACTGGGAACTGAACCTGCTACCCTTTGCTTCACAGGCTGGTACTCAGTCCAATGAACCACACCAGTCAGGGCTAAATTTGGTTTCTTAATGGATGTTTCCTAAAGTGCTTTTTATGTCTACATTTTAAATTTTTGTTTGCCCTGGTGATTAAGGATGATATGGGTAAGAAACTTTAATGTTTATCCCAGTCTTTGCAAGTAGATGGTTAATTTCTGCTGAGAAATGAACTCCTTGGTCTGATTCAATCCATAAATGAATGCTAAAATATGTAATAATCCCAGTTATTAGTTTCATTACCACCATTGTGCTGTTAGCATGTCTAGTCAGGTACCATTCAGACCACCCACTAAACATGAAGACAATGACCAAACAGTGAGAATAACTGGGGTTAAGTCTATGAAAGCCATTTGGAGCATGGCAAAGTGCGGTGTGGTCCAAGGAGGACTTCTTGGGGTATAATGATTTCTTCCAGAAGTTTGTGAGATTTTCAAGTAGTGCACTAGGAAATAACTAGATCAGGAATTTTATGGATGCCAAGGCAAAACCAATTGTCTTTTGGTTCCTTAACTCTCCCCTGTCTGCACATATGTCCCATTTGGTGGGTGAAAGTATAAACTGGAAAGTCAAAAGAAAAGGAGCTCTCGGATGTCTGTTTGGCCAATACATAAGCCATCTAACAAGTGTTTGCCACCCTTTTGTATCCATTTTTCTTTTTTAGACTGTGGGGCATGTGCCTGTTTGTGAATAATATCAGTGAGGGATAAAGGCAGGTTTAAAAATTGGGTAGAGAGAAGGGAGGTCCATTTTCAGCTACATGTTTAACAGCTTTGTCAGCCCCGTCATTTCCTAAAGATAGAGTACCAGTTTCCTTAGTGTGGGCTGAGAAAGAATGGTAATTTCAGAAGGGAGGTAAACAGCTTATAATAGAACAGCAATTATATATCCATTAGCAATAGGAGCTCCTGCAGAAGTTAAGAATCCATGGGATTTCCAAATTGTGCCAAAGGCATGACAGACTTCTAAAGCATATTTAGATAGTAGCAGTTTTATGAACCCAGTTTTTCCCTAGAGTTCTATAAATTATATCCAGTTTAGTTTTATGATCTTAAAGTTGTCAGGAATCTATGTTCAGAGTTTTTTATGAGTCTCATTGAAGATAAAGCACTTCTGTAAAAAAGCACCAGAGTGAAACAATAACTTCCTATAAATGATGACAGACTTAAAATGGTATGGTTAAAGATTTGATGAGAATGCAATTGACAAGGAAATAGTTATTTCTGTAATACACATATTAAGATAGTGACTAAAATTATGACAGATAACATTATACCAAGACATATCAGAATTTTAGGAATTATATATAATTTTAGAACATTTATCTACACATATATATATGTATAAAACATAAAGAAGGCTTACTTAGTATTATTTCTCATTTGACAATGCTCCCATGTAGTTTAATATATCAAAGAAGCTGAATTAGCTTAACATTTCTCTTTTAAGGAAAGAAAATAAATCTTTGAGGTGCTCTAGGGACCCTCTGGCAAACCCCAAAGTTATTTTTAGGTCAATGTGACTTAATTTAGAAACTAATTTTGGGAAGTTTCTCAAAAATATTAAAAAGGTTTTAGAACATTTGGTCACATAGGATCATAGCTTACTGAGAAACAATACATAGATAACCATTTAATCATAGCGACAAAGCCTTCACAGGCAATTACAGAAGTTATACAGTTGTAGGTAAAAGGTAGTGCTCTTAATGTTAGGAAGACTCAATTTTAAGCAATGAAAGACTGGATGAAGACAGTGCAAAGCACAGTTAGTAAGACACAAAAGCTTTGCTTTGTAGGCAGAAAACTTCTCATAATATTTTATCAGGATAAAACTAATAGTGCAAGAAAATTTTGTTCCTTTAGCAGATCAAAAAAATTAAGGTTTGGTTTTATATAAGTTATTATATAAATAATATTAATAGTAAAGTTTTCTAAAAAAAACTCTGTAACAGCCCTGGCTGGGGTGATTAAGCGGATTGACTGCAGGCCTGAGAAGCAAAGGATCACTGGTTGGATTCCCAGTCAGGGCACAGGCCTGGGTTGTGGGCCAGGTCCCCAGGTTGGACGTGCGCAAGAGGTAACCACACATTGATGTTTCTCTCCCTCTCTTTCTCCCTCCCTTCCCCTCTCTAAAAATAAACAACATATTTTTTTAAAGCTGAAAATATCAGTCTGGGACATTTGTTTTAAAAAAACCTAAAAACTTTTCCAGCTTAACCATACATAAAATTTCTTTTCCAAGATTCCTTTTTTATAAACATTTTACAAATTTCTGGGTCCATTTTACTTTGTCCCTTGTTCTTTACCCACTCAGAAATAACTGACTTCATTTAGGACAAAATCATTTTCACTTTCCTCAATAAAATGCATCTTCATAATTCCAATCTTTTCTTAGCCTAAAAACACATCTTATCATTTTAGTAGCTTTAATGACCTATATTAGAATGTTTAACCCTTAGAAACCTTTAATTTCTAGTGAAAACTAAGAGGTAAACAAGCAGGAACTGTTCTTTACTGATAAATTTATTAACATGTGCCACGATTTTTAGAAACACAGTTTGCACTTAAACAACATGATGCTTAGGGGCGCTAAACCCCTCCCCTGTGCTATTGGAAATACACATAACTTTTGACTCCTCCCAAACTTAACTACAATCATCCATTGGTATCTGTAGGGGATTGCTTCCAGGATCCTTCACAGATGCCAAAATCCATGGATGCTCAAGTTCCTTCTATAAAATGCTGTAGAACAATGTACACAGTCAGCTCTCTAGATCTGAAGATTCCCAACACAAATCAAAAATACCCCTGGTTGCCTGAATACACAGATGCAAAACCCAAGGATACAAAAAGGGCTGACTGTATATTTATTGAAAAAAATCCACTTATAAGTGGACCCACACATTTCAAAACCGTGTTGTTCAACTGTGTATGCTTCTTCATACTTACATTATTTGTCAATATTTTATGGGATATTAGACAAAATCAATTATTATCCCAAGCTATTTTATTTTTTATATAAATATCATTTCTTAAAAAATTTATTTATTAATCTGACAGAGAGAGAGGGGAAGAGAGAGACATTAATTTGCTGTTACACTTATTCATGCACTCATTGGTTGATTTGTGTATGTGCCTTGACCGGGTATCAAGCCTGTAACCTTGATGTATTGGATGAAGCTCTAACCAACTGATCTACCCAGCCATGGCCCAAGCTACTTCCTCTGCTGACAAGTGAACTTGACTTTCAGTACACCTAAGTAGAATAAAAATATTATATTAAATGTGGATAACTATAAATATATGCATTAAAAATAAACCGAGTTAAATTAGCTTTACCTAATACTTTTCTAGATCATGTGAATTTGAAAAACATCAGGGTTAGTTTTTATTCTTTCTTAATTTATATAAACACTTAATTCCTTTAAGCCAATTAAATAGAGCTCTTTGTAAACCACTTTTAGAAATATCCTCTAGATCACTTCTCGGCCTTTTGGCTAAGATCAAGTGTAGAAATATCCTCGGGAGGCAGAAAATATCATAGTTTTATAGTCCCACATACAAATATACATACATATGTAGACATACATATAAATAGATAGACACACATACAAATATTTACATAGATGCAACCAGAGACCTGATAGTTAATTTTAAAATTTTAGCCAGGAAACAGATACAATAATACAAAACTCATTAATTTATAGATAACAGTTGGAATGAGTTTATCTCTTCAAATGGTTAATTAAGACTTTTTATTGTTTGTGGAGGAGACTTTTAAGATTTGTATTTGTCCCTGACAAACCGGGGAACTAGGAAGATATTAAGGAAAATGGGCTTCATTATGAGGAATGAAGCCTTTCTAGAAATTTGTACTTTTTTTAAAGACCATTTTTCTTTCCTTTATTTTCTGTGGGCTCAGGTTTCTCCTGGTTGAGTACATTGGGCTCAGTCTCAGGCCGTTGTGGGATGTTATCTCCTGAGGTGTTTACATTTTAAAGACATGGTAAAATTTATGACTTCAAGGGAGAGAAGAAATGTGAGGGTTTTATTCCCTTCTAGGAGTTTAAGGTAATTGCTGTTTCAAATTTCCTTCCTTTACATACAAAATGATTGTACTTCTAATGTCCCGAATTTTATAGTATCTGCAAATGTCTGAAGCTAAATAGGAAGGTGTCTGAGTGGACTTTGATTTTTGTTTTAATTTCAGTCCTTCCATTTTATTAGAGAATCTTAATGGCTAGTCATTTTATCAATATGAGAGCTCTCCAAATTTCTTTTCACAATTTAGAAGTTTCTCTAATTAATCTCAATAGTGACTTAAGCCCATAAGCCTTTTATGGTTTAATCAAAGCACGAGATCTAGAAAATTTACTCCTACAGTTAGCCAAGAAAGATAGTGTTTTACCTCCTTTGAACAGAATTCAGTTTTAGATTCTCTAAGCTTACCCCCACAGCTTATTCGGCCATCTGCCAGGTATATGCATCTTCTAGCTGGAGGAAAAAGTAGACAGAAGAAATCAATGACCATCTCTGCGAAGAAAAGAATCAATAGAAACAAGAGTACTTAAACCATGTTTTTATCAAAGTTGCTGTGTCCAAGGAATTAGTTCCACAAATATTTTCTCCTGCTAATCTAAATTTATTTTTTAAAGATTTTATTTATTTATTTTTAGAGAGAGGGGAAGGAAGGGAGAAAGAAAGGGAAATATCAGTGTGTGGTTGCCTTTCTAGCACCCCCTACTGGGGACATGACCCGCAACCCAGGCATTTGCCCTGACCAGGAATCAAACTGGCGATCCTTTGGTTTGCATGCCAATGCTCAGTCCACTGAGCCACACTATCCAGGGCTTGCTAAATTTAGAAAGAGAAAAAAATACCATTTTCTTTTTCACGGCACCCACAGCTAAAGGTTTCAGGAGGCTGACAAGGTAAGAAAAGCTTACCTGTTAGCTGGTTCTGTTGTCAGACACCCAGGACCTCTTAGCTGCAGGTGTCTCAGAAAAAAACATCCAAAACGGATGTTCTCTTAGCCAGCTTTCCAAAACCACCAGGAAGGCAGAGAATTCCTCCCCACCCCAAACTTTCTTCAGTTCTTATGGCTGGACTAGCAGTAAAATAATAAAATCAACACAAGCCTAGATAAACAGGAGAAAAACCAGTTGAATACCTGCACAGCAAAGAATCACAATACAATGTTCAGATCATAAAATGAGGCCCAGAGACATGATAGAACTAGGTGCTTCTGTATACTTTTTAGACAAAAGAACAATACATTTGTGATAAACTGACAGAACAGAGAATGTTGGTGCTCATTGGAAAGCAAACTAAGCAAGATTTGGGGATTTATTAATGAGACATGTAAACAAAGTAGTACATTTAAAAAGAGGAAGTAAGAGTTGATCATAGAGACTTTTTGGCTCTGAGTCATGTAACTCTAGCAATAGGGGAGTCTTCCAGGTTGGGGTAGGACGCCTTCCCCAGGGGACATTTATTTCCTGCATTCAAGGAGAAAAAGGAGGGCCAAGGTGCCCTTCTGACACTGGCTGCTGGTCAGGTAACTTTAATTCAAGATAATCGTATGCCACTGTGGGATATATTGAGCCAGCCCGTATTGGGCCTCAATGTATCCCTCTATTCCTATTTTATTAATGTGTTTATTTTTAGGAATGGAGTTGAATTTTCAGCACTCTGTTTCGTAGACCTATTGAAACGATCAGTTATCATCACTACATTTCCTGCTTCTGAACGAACTTTGTATTTCTGGGGAAAGCTCTACTTGATTACTGGGTGTTATTATTTTGCCAGATTTTATTTGCTAACAGTTTAAGATGTTTGTACCTATATTAATAAGTGAGACTGATATATAGTTATTTTAACATCAATGTGTGGTTGCCTTTCATGCAGCCCCCACTGGGGACTTGGCCCCCAACCCAGGTATGTGCCGTGACTGGGAATCAAACCAGCAACCCTTTGGTTGGCAGGCCCACACTCAGTCTACTGAGCCACACCAGCCAGGGCTAAATTTTTATTTCTTAGTACTGTGTTTGTCAGGTTTGATGCCATGTTTACACTGGTCTCTAGAATTATAAATTTTCCTTTTTCCTCTCTTTATAAAAATTGGTATAGTGTAGAAATTATCTGCTCCTTGAAGACTTGAATGAAAAACCTGTGAAGCCATCCAGCCCTTGGGAGTAGGAAGGGAAGATATATCTTTGGCAACTTTTTTTTTAAGTAACACGTGCATGTGGTAACAATTTCAAACTGTGCGAAGGGTAATACACTCAATAGTTCTCCCTTAAAAGTCAATAAATAGTCCCTTAGCTTCTTCCCCCAGAGGCAAGCACTGTTATCATTTCTTGTGTTGCCATTAGGAAATTCTCTGAAATATTCAAGCATATACATACATACAAGATGAGCAAAAGTAGTTCACAGTTGTTCATATGAAAAAATATATAAGAATAAACTCTTATGTTTTGCATACTCATCACTGCAAACCTACTTTTCCCCACCCTTGTCTATTCCCTTCCCCTAGATGGTAACATACCATACAAACTATTCTGTGCCTTGCTTTTTATATATTTGAATTCTTTTTCAAAAATTGTGTCATAATTAAATTCCCTATTTCATTTTTTAGTTACTTTTGATCATTTTTTCTAGGAAACTGCCTGTTTTCTCAGTATTTTAGTTTTCACAGGGTTGTATGTTATATTGTCCCGTAATTTAAAACTAGTAAAGTGCTTTATACATATTGGCCTAAATGTTAATCCCACTTCCAGCACTTACAAAGTTTCTAAGTAGTTCTGGGTAAACCATGAGGGTAATACTGCACCATGAACACCCATAGCCTGACAGAGGGTAATGACTGTAAGTGTATTGAAGAATACTAAATTAGTCTGGCAATTCTGTGACATCTATTTGCAATGAAAAATATAAAACCATTCCTATTTTAGGAGCTCATCCCTATGCAGCCACCTTCCTTAACTTTCCATGCAGAGTTTCTTTCTTCATAGCACGTTACTCACACTCACCCTGTACCTTATTAGCTAACAAACTGGCATTTTTAGTCTGAAACAATGCCTAAGTAACCTGAGCATTCCCTGCCTCCACTATTGTTTTGTGGCCTTACTCTTCAACCAGCATCAAAACCATCTACAACAGTGGCAAAGGGGCCAAGAAATGAGGTTAGGTGACAGAAGTTGGGGCTTGAGGTTAGGGAGAGATAACTAATTTTAGAGGTTGCCAAGGAAATGGAAGAGGTTATCAATGGCCTTAGGGAACTGAGAAGGGTTTTGGTAATCCGATAATAAACGCTGGAAATGGGGGAAGTGCCATTCAACTCTGGGGGGTGCTGTGGTAGGGGTAGAGTGGCTATGGGAGCTGGGACATTATACATAATATTCTATTGTAATTTTCATACGTACTGGTCTAAATTTTAATATCACTCATCAGTATCTGCACAAGTACTGAACAAGTTCTTGGTCTGAAGAATTTTAAGAATATTTAAACAAAACAATGCACACACAATTCCATTAGTTGATTAACTCTGTCCCACCACATTCCAGATTCTTTCTCCTTAAGGTTACTACTTAGATGTTTTCCTGGATTGCTATTTCAAAAATGTAAAGTACTTTATTTCACACCCTTCTAATCCTGTTTTGTTTTTTTTTAAGCTGAAAACTGGTATTTACGCCCCCAAAAGGCACTAGGTATCCTGAATACTGCTTAGTCAACACTGGATGTATTGCCTGACCTCATTTTAGCCTGGGGTTGAGGTGAACTGGAGTCAGAAATACCTAGAGAACCCCGTGATCAGGTTGGGACATGCAGGATTTGAAAAAGTTATTCTTACAATAATCAGCCTCTTTCAGACCTTGAACATTTTTAGTACTTGCCCAAAATCGCTTAGCAAGTTTCGAAGTTGCAGTGGGGTTAAAATTTTGCCCAATGTCCATAATGAAGCTCCCATCTTCTCCTCAAAGAGAGTGAGGGAGCAAAATAATCCTGGAGGTCGGCGTGCAGACAATACACATGTTTATGAAATTCGAGAACGTGGGAAGAGGACGAGGAGCGAGGTGAGGAGTGCAGGGAATCAGCCGGGCAGGGGCTACAGCGGCGGGAGCAGTAGGTTAGGGAGGGCTTGCGCACGTAAAGGTGAGGTTTCCCCGTGGCCCCGGGGCGGGGCAGCCGGTTCTGTGAGCTGCCGTGCTGGGGACTGTGCACCCAGAAGCTTATCCGTGAGAGCCGGGACCGGCGCGTGGGGGCGGGGGAAAGCACGCAGCCCGGGTCCGGAGACCTCAGAGCAATCTGAGAATCGGGGTTACGTGTGAAAAGGGGAGTATGTCTGGCGGGACCCGTAGCCCAGAAGAAGCGAAGCGAGGAGTCACGAACCTCTCCTCAAAACTCGACGGACAAAGGACAGTGAAGAGCCCGGCGTGCCAGCCAGGGATAGGCGCCTATCGTTGACGTAGTACTCCCGCGGTGACGCGACGACGGGCTGGGACCTCCACGTCGTCGATTCCGCAAAGGCCTGTGGGAGCAACCCAAGAGCAGGCGGGCCAAGATGGCGGAAGCGGCGGAGTCTCCAGGAGACCCGGGGACAGCGTCGCCCAGGCCCCTGGTGAGCTGGGGGTCTGCGAAAAGAGGGACCGAGGGTGAGGCAGAGTGTCCCTTAAGGAAGTCGGGTGATGGGCCCGTGGCCTGAGAGAGTCGGAATCCCTTCCTCCCGCAAGCGCTTCCTGTAGCCGATTCCAGAGCCAGTCCTAGCACTGCACCTGTTCTTGGGGCTAACCGCTTCGCCCCTCGCCTTCCATGCCTTATTGTGAAACTCCCACTCACTTTCCTTTCCCATACTCTCAAAGCTTGTCCTCGTCCCCTACATTGTGTTAAATGCCGAGCTTTAGGCAATTTGTTAGGTGTATTTGCTTCTCCCGTCCCCTAATTTTATCAAGACCCATCACTAGCCCGTGTTGGAGTAGCAGCATTCTAGGGTTAATGAGAGATTTGCCACGTGGTAACTTGGTTATTGATTTCGGTGAGTCAAGTAGTTTTGGTTTGATCCCTCACCTGTTACAGCTCCTTGCGGTCCTGTTCATGATGCTCTCTCCTGTTTGCACAGCGGATAGTATTTCTATTGAAAGTACAAGCCCAAAGCCTGGACAAGTATTTCACAACACAGGTTTTGGAGTTAAATTTACTTGGACCGGAATCACCCACTCTGCTGCTTGTGTGAATTTGGGCAAGTCATTTCATGGAGAGTATTTCTTCATCTGTAAAATGGAGATTAAAAAATACATGCCTCAAAGAGTTTTTAGGAAGGTGAGATGGCATAATTTATGTGAGGTGTCTAATACAATCAGTGCCATGAACTGAGGAGTGTAATTAACTCAACATTCTGCCCCCCCATGAACTGAGGAGTGGAATTAACTAACATTCTGCCCCCAAGTCCCTTATCCTAAGCAGGGTTCGATTATCTCCCACTGTTTAGTTACCTAGCAGTTGTTCAGTGAATGGTACATCCCATTCCTGTGTTTTAAATCGGCACCATAATAGAAGACTGAACTGGGAGTTAGGTGACATTGATTCTAGTCCTAGATCTGCTTACTATCTCTGTTTGTTCATCTCTTTACTCAACAAGTATTTATTGAGCATGTAATATGTTCCAAGCCATCTTAGGCATTGGGGATACAGCACCAGAAAAGCGTGAGTAGGTCCAAGTTGTGATGGAGCATCTGGGACCCTGAGGAAATTACACTGAACCCATTTCCTCATTTGGAAAATGGGGATAGTAACTCATCACAGAATTAGTGACAGTACTAAATGAGCTAATTATACACATAATGCCTGGAGTGACATAGTTGCAGGTGCCAAGCTATTTTTAGTTCTTGTCTTTCATTTAAACTGCTCCACTGCTCTTTTAATAAAGCTTTCCTCGATTACTTTTAGTGGTCTGGTCACTCATTACTCAGTATCCATTCTGCTTCTATTCAACAATGTTTACTGAATTTCTAAAATGTGTAATGTGCTGTGCTAGTTGCTTTAGGGACTACAAATAACCTGCTCTAAATGGTGCTTACAATATAATTTGTATGGATAAGACAAATGTACATATTAATATAAGGCAGAAAATATTAAGAAAATTTAAAAGAAGATGCTGTAATGTCTAGTTGGGGTGATGAGGCAAGCTACAGAAGTTGTATTTAAGAGGTTCTCAGAGGATGGGTAAAATTTGAAATTCCAGGTGAGCGTGATAGTTATCGATGATTGAGTGCCTGCTACATGCCAGGATTGTTCTAAACATCCTCTGTATATTTTCTAAACTTCACAGTGACCATTTCTGTAAGATGGTTTTTAAACTGTGTTTTACTTGCAGATGAGGAGATGACTCAGAAACGTTTGACAATTTCCCAACAGGTCTCACACCAGCAGTTAGTGATCAGGCCTGAAATTTGAACCTAGGTCTGCTTCTGAAGCCCAGATGATTTCTAGTAGCATTACACAGACTCATATCAGCGAAGGTACAGAGGATGGAAGGTACTGGTGCATTTCTACAAAGAACAGAAAAGATCACTTTGGCAGAAGCACAAGGGAGTATTAGGAGGTGGGCCCTAAAAGATAGGCTACTGAATTAGAGAGGCAGTATGGAACAGTGGTTAGGTAGGAATATGAGATCTGGGGTCAAATTGCCAATGTTTGATTCTAAGCTATATTCTTCAACTAGCTGTGGGATATCAGGGAAATTACCAAACCCCTCCATGCCTCAGTTTTCCTATCTGTAAAATGGAGATATAACACTTAGGTAATAGGGGCTTTTGGTGAATTAAATGAGTTAACACATATAAAACTTGGTGGTGTGCCTGGTACATAATAATCATGCAATTAATGTGTTGTCTTATTGACTACTAAGCTGGGAGGTTTAATAGTCACTGAGGAGCCAGTGGAAGTTTTTGAGGAGGAAAGTTTAAAATCATGAATTTGACAATATAATGGAGGAAGGGTTATCATGGGGAGTGTCTGGAATCTAGGAGACCCACAGAACTGTTGCAGTAGTTCTAGGAAGAAGTGATGGCTGCTTGGACTAGAGTACTGGCGGGAGACATGAGGATTCAAGAAAGGCAGAATCCTTGAGGATTTTCAGTGCTTGGGAGAAAGGGTCTTAGATCAGCTTTGCAAACTTCAGTGTGCATAGCGGTCATCTGGGGGAATTATGTTAAATTGCAGATTCTGATTCAGTAGGTCCAGAATGAGGCCCGAGATTCTGCATTTCTAACAAGCTCCCAGGTGATGCTGCTGCTCCTAATACATTTTGAAAAGCAAGCCAGTATTTATATGGGAGGATAGTGGTGCCCTGAACAGAAATACATAAGCAGAGGACGAGGGCCCTAAAAATTGAGGGCCCTTTTATATGTGTTTACTTTGAGATATTGGCAGGGCATCCAGTAGATAGTCAGCAGGCAGTTGGACTCTAAAACCTGGACTTTAGGACTCGGAAGAGGTCTGAGCTGGAGATATTAATTTATGAGTCATCAGCATAGAGTGAGAAAGACGGAATCTTGGCTAATGCCTATCTCTTGCCTATGTATTTAGGGAGCAGGAAACAGTGTTGTAATAATGGCTTTAGCCTGGAGTCTGTAAGAAAGCTGGTCCCAGGTGAAGGGGCTGGCTAGAGACCATGCCACCGGCCACCCCCTCCCCACTTCTTGGAACCAGGCCTCTTGGACTGAGCTGGTTTCTGCTTGTTGCTGCCCTCACCCCGCCCTTGTTGACTCTTTCTTTCTCCAGGATTTTAGTCATTAGTATAACCCATCTACTCCCAGCCACTTAAAGCTGCAGTCCCTGCTTTTACTATGTGTTTTTGACCCTTCCTCTACCTGCTCCCCTTGTTGGCCCAAGCCAGGCCACAAAGTTAGCATATGTGTTTCTGTGCACATATGTACATATATGTACACATGCCTGCCTGCACAGGGGCAAGGGGAGGGACATGGGGTCCAAGCCAGCTTTCATTCCCACTGAGGGCTGGTCGAAGAATAGGGTGCACTAGCTGAGGGCCACAGATTCTGGCTCAACTCAATGAACAATGTCATTAATTCTCTTGAGAAGAGATACTGAGGAAGGATTGGGTTGAGGAATAAGATGGGAATCACATGACACTCTAGTGACTGCAGTGACTTCTGAAACCAGTTAGCTGGAGTTAGGTCAAACTTCACAGGTTGAGCCACAGTCTCCACAAGACTTGCACTTGAGATGCCAGCCACAGATTCAGAGGCTCCTGGAACCATCCTCTCTTCCGACATATTGGCTACAAATTCAGGGATTCCCATGATCCCCTCAGGCTCCATAATTCACTAGAATGACAGAATGACTTGGAACTGAGGACAGTACTATATTTAAAATTACAGTTTTTATTTTATTTTATTATACCAAAAGGACACACTTCAAACCAGCAAAAGAGGGAGATGCATAGGGTGAGGTGAGGGAGGGTCCTTAATACAAGGCTTCCTTGTCTTCTCTGTAGGGAATCAGGGCCCTGTTACCCTCCTGATACATCAAAGTGTGACATGATGCAGAATATTGGCAACCAGGGTAGCTCACCAGTGTTTCTAGAGTTTTTATTGGGGTTTCATTATGTAGGCATGACTAACTGGATTATTGGCTCCTCCCCTCCCCAGAGGCCAAGTTTATGCCACAGAGTCCCAACCCTCTAAACGTGTGTTTGGTTTTTCTGAAGTGATTAGTCCCCCATACTAAGTCATCTCATTAGCATAAACTGTGGGGTGGGGCTACTGTGACTACCTTGTTAGCTAAACTCTTAGGTCCCACTATGAATAACAAAAACACTATCATTTGGGTAAGTAAAAGGGTTTAGAGGCTACCTTGGAGGAACAGAAGACAGAAGCTAGGCAAATTTTTTATTGTACAGCAGTGACAGAACTGAAATTGACTCTCTGGGAATCTTGACCTTGAGTTAACATTAATGTAGCCCCTGCTGTGAGTCTGCTAAGTGCTTTACATGTATTAGTACATTTCTTCCTCAGAACAACCCTGTGATAATGGTACCCTTATTTTAGTTTTATAGATGAGGAAACTGAGGCACAGAGAATCTGCTCAATGTCCATCACACAAGTAGTAAATGATGGAGCTGGGATTTTCACCTAGGCTCTCTGGCTCCCAGTGCCTGCACTCTCAAGCAATATTCTCCAAGTACAATACATTGAGGACTGACTATGTGCTACGTGTTATGCAGGTGTTATCTAATTCTTACAGCCCTGTTTGTCTTTAAAGCCCATTACTTCTGTGCTGCCCTGCCTCCCCTAGCAGTAGACAGCAAGGAAACTCAAAACCAAGCAATCCTGGAGCTTGAAAAGGCAGTGTCATAGTAGTGAAGAGAGTATGGGTTCAAAGCAAGGGGGTTGGTAAACCCCCATTAAGTGCTACAGAATATTCGAAGAGGGTGAAGCTGAGAAAGGATCCTTTATTTCTTGATGATGAAGTCATTATCAAGAGAGCAGTATCAGTAAGTTGTGGGAAAGCCAGTGGCAGATTACAAAGGACTAAGTGAGGGGAAGAGTGAAGAGCAGTTTGGGAAAGGGGGGCAGAAGGAGGGTACTTGGAATGGCAGAAATAAGGAAGTGATATATTTTGAAGTTTTATTACTGAAGCTTTAAGATACATAAAATGAAGTATAATGAAGCCATTGTACCCATCAACATTCAGCTATTTTTATTTCATCTTTCTTCCCACCACATTTTTTTCTGCAGTACTGTTTTAACCTTCCTATTTTGAACTAATTTTAGACATGCAGAAAAGCTGCAAACGTGGTAGAGAGTTGATACATGCCCCTTACCCAACTTCCTCTAATGTTAACATTGTGCATAGCCACAGAGCAATGATCAAAACCAGGAAATTAACATTGGGGCAACACCATTAACTACAGCTCTTTTTTTGTTCCAGGATCTTATCCAGGATCTCACATTGCGTTCAGTTGCTATTTTTCTGTAGTTCCCGTCAACCTGTAATGGTTCTTTAGTCTTTTCTTTTCTTTCATGAGCTATTCTGAGTGTTTTAAAACAAATCCCAGGCATATCACTTTACCCATAAATATTTCAGTACCTTTCTCTAGCAGGGAGGGACTGTTTCTTTGTTTGCTTTCTTATCACACATAACGAAAGTAATAATTGCTTAATGTCATCTAATCTATGTTCACCTCCCGTTTTCTGAAAAGCAAATGTGCCTTTACAGTGTGTCCAAATTAGGGTCCAAACAAGGTCAACAAGTTGCATTTGGTTAGTGTCTGTTAAGTCTCTTCTAATACATGTTTTTCTCTTTTTAATACATTTTTTGTTGAAATTCACTCATTTGTCTTGCAGAATTCTCTACTTTCTATATCTGGTCGATTGTATCCTTGTGGTATTTTTAGTATATTTGTCTATCCACATATTTCCTGCAAACTCTAAGATTTAGAGGCTTTGTTATATTTAGGTTCACTCTGGCTTGGAGGAATGAGGGAAGAATGAAAAACTTGGATGGCCCCTAAAATAGGAATGTTTGGGTTTTTTAGGACAAATTTCAAACACATACAAAAGTAGAATGGTAAAATGGGCCCTCACGTACCTGCCTTCAATAATTATCAGTTTATGGCAATCTTCTTTCTTCTATACTTCCCCCACTTCCCTTCTATAGTCTTTTGAAGCAAATCCCAGGCATTATTGTATTGGTAAACATTTAATATGTATCTCTCAAAGATAAGGATTCTGTTTTTAAAGGACATAAGCACAATATCATTAGTATATCTAAAAAATTAACAATTCCCCAATATCAAATATATGGTCACATTGCCATTTTGAACATTGCCAGTGTTCAAATTTCCAGTTATCTCCTAAATGTTATGTTTTTATAAGTTGAAATATGGCCCACTGCCTGTCTTTATAAATAAGGGCTATTGGAACACAACCATGTTTGCTTATGTATTGTCTTTGTCTTCTTTCATGCTGTAGCAGTAGAGTTGAGTAATTGCAACAGAAACTGTATGTCTTTCGAGGCCTAAAATATTTACTATTTGGTATTTGGGTCCTTTACAGAAAAAGTCTGGTGACTCATAGTTTAGGCAGCCATTTTTAGAATAATTAATAATAAAAATGTTTTGATATTTACCTTCATTATCACCACTTCTGGAGAATCTTCATTTCCTGAAGAACTTCCTTTAACATTTTTTGTAATGAGTGTCTCAGCTCTGGCTTGTCTGAAAAATAGTCTTTATTTTGCCTTCATTATTCATAGCTATTTTTGCTGGGTTTTGAATTCTGGGTTGACATTTTTATTCTTTCAACATTCTACAAGTATCTCCATTGCCTTCTGGCTTGTGTAGTTTTGGGTAAGATGTATGTTACTAATCATTGTTCCTCGGAATGCAATGTGTTTTTTTTTTCCCTCTGGCTACTTTGAAGATTTTCCTCTTTATCTTTGGTTTTCTGTGGTTTGAATGTGTCTAGGTTTGTGGATTTTTGGTTTTGTTTTACCTTTAGGTATTTATCTTGATTGGGGTTCTCTGGGCCTGGATCTGTTATTCGCTGCCTTCCATTATTTTTATCTGTTATTTTTTCAAATATTTCTTCACACCCATTATCTGTCTCTTCTTCTGGGATTCCAATTATATACATATTGGATACTAGACCACTTAATATTGACCCACAGCTCTTGGATGCTCTATTCTGGTTTTTCCCCCCAGTTTTATTAAGCTAGAATTGACATATAGTATTGTTTAGATTTAATGTGTACAACATACTGATTTTATATATTTAAATATATAGAAAATCAATAAAAGTATATATGCCATGTATTTACGTATTTATGTCATATCTATTTTTATATGTTTATATTTTCTATTTAAACTCTTGTTTTTGTTGTCATTTGCATAATTTTGACCTGTCACCGATTTCTTTCTTTGGCTGTGTTGTGTCTACCGATAAAGGCTGTTGAAGGCATTCTTTGTGTGTAATTCTGTTCATTAATTTCTAGCATTACCATTTGACCCTTCCAGTTTCTGTCTCTGCAGAAATCCATCGTAATTAGTACATACACCTTTTTACTAGTGCTTTTAATATATTAATTATAGTTATCTTAAAATATTTTTTCTGTGAATTACAACATTTGGGTCATCTCAGAGTCTGGTTTTATTGATTGGTGTCTTGTCACAGTGGGTTGTTATTTTGTGTGTGTGTGTGTGTTTGTGTACATGAGACTGTATGTTTGCTGGGGGGGTAATTTTTTATTGAATGCTGGCCATCATATATAGATCAGTAGAAGCATCCTGGAAATGGTAAGAGTTTTCTGCTATATTATTACTAGTCAGTCTAGTCACGAGTTGAACTTGTTTGGGTTTTTTCCTGGCTATGGGAACCTTCAATGCATCACCAGCTTCAAATTCCTCCCCTCTTACCTTGTGCTTAGAGTGGGTGCTAGGTTGTCCCAGGGTTTAATGTCCCTGTTCCATGCTCAGCTTTCTGTCTTCCCTTTGTTCTTGCATAAAATAATGAGTCTCTCCTTAAGTTCTAGCCGCCCCCAGCAGTAGACTGCTGTTGCTTATGACTCCATACTTGCTAGCCTGGTTGTGGGGACCCAGGATGGGGGATTCTTTGTTGTCTTGGTCCAGCCTCTGCCTTAGGTAGACTGTGTGTCCTTGGGTCTCCTGGGTGGGACTTTGAAAGCAATGCCTCTGTCTTCCAGCTGAAGGAGATTCTAATGATCTGGCCCCAGGATGGTTTCATACTACTCTTCACCTTCCCCCCAGCTGTAAGGGGTCTTGACCTGTGCCCCGAAGACAACAGGACTTGCTGATCTCCCCCCAGCAGCTTTAAGGCTCTTATTTTTTCTGTAACAGAGAAGGATCAGAGTGGGGCTCTGTGCTTTTTCTCAGATCACTGGAAACCTATTGGAGAAGAGCCTGCAAATGGGTGTGAACTCCCATTTTGTCTGATGCTTCTTGGAGCTCTGTACTCTCATACTGGTCTACACTTGGCTTTTAGCAATTCATTTTAAGTTCTAGATGAATTCTTCACCGTGTCTGTGATGCCCAGTGTTGCTCTCTTGTGCTTTGCTGCAGACGAGCTAGTGCTCATGTCCCATCTCTTCTTGGAAGCACCTGTCTTTCCTTAGATTTCATTCAGGCTACTTGGTAGCCCTTACAACCTCAGCTGTCTAATGGGTTCGAGGAAAGTTATTATTTTGTTGTTTATCTTGTTTTTTTTCTCATTGTTCTGATTGGATGGATGCCCTTTCCAGCTTTCTATATCCTAATCAGAATTCACATCATGGCATTATCAGGTTGCTTGAAATAGTTGCTTTCTGTGTGGTTGTGTGTTTAATTCAACATACAGTAGGTTCATTTGTTTCATTTGTCTTTCTGTGTTTTTAGGGCTGCTTTTAAATTTTAATTTCAACTCATAACTGTGTGAACTATTTGTTTGATTTCAAGTCATATATATAGGACAGTGTGTATTCAGAGAAGCCTTGCTACTCCCCCTGTCTCATCCACTGTATTTTCTCCTTTCTTTGGGAGATAGCCTCTTTTTAAAAAAAATCATAACTTAAGTTACATTACATACAATTATTACACATTTCTTACATTTAAAAGGTAATAGATATGTATAAATGTTTTTTTAGAGAAATGGTAGCACACTTACAAACTTTTCTCCACATTATTATTTTTAAGCCTCACCTGAGGATATATTTACTGATGTTTAGAGAGATGGGAGGGGAGGAGAGGGAGAAAGATGGATGTGAGAGAGAAACATCAGTTGGTTGCCTCCTGTACGTGCCCCGACTGGGGATCAAACTTGAAACCCAGGCATGTGCCCTGACCAGGATCAAACCCACAACTTTTTGATGTAGCAGATGAGTCACAACCAACTGAGCCACGCAGCCAGGGCTCCACATTTTTTTTTTAAATATAACATTTCACAGTACTTCTTTAAAGATATTCTCCATTATGTGGACATACCATACTTTAGTCCACTTGTCCTCCATTGATGAGCTTTTGGGTTATTGTCAGGTTTTTGCTTTTACAGATAGTGTTGTAATGAAGAGCCTCATATATGTCTTTTTGTATTTTAGACTCCTAACAGTGGCATTGTTGAGTTAACAAGTAATTCGTGTACATTTGCTAGATACTGCCAAAGTCATCTTCAGTAGAGCATAGTACTGTTTTGTATCCCCATAGAAGTATGCGAGCATTCTTTCCCTCAGTTTAAACTGCAGAATGTGTTGTGAGACTTTAGGATTTTTACCAGTCTAACAGGTAAAGATTTTTATTTCAAGAAGTTTTAATTTGCATTTCTCTTAACAGTGTGATTAAGAAGTTGATTTTCATAAGTTCTTTGAACAACCTTATTTTTCTTAAAATTTCAGTATGCTGTCTTGTATTTCACTTACCTACAGCTGTTGCCCATGAAATATTGGGCTTATTGAGCCAAAAAACATGAGAAGGGATTGTTTCTGTTTTCTTAGGGATTTGAAGATTACAGAGTTTCAGTCCACCATCATCAGATTTGGCAGGTTAACGAAAGAGTTTAAAGGTTTGCAATCTCGCAGTTCACTTTGGAAATGTTATTTGATCTGTGATTGACAGGTAACCTGTAAAAAGAGCGTAGATCAAGGTGTATTTTGCTGTTTCCCTGTCGTTCCCTGCTTTGCTTCAGGCTTCACATGATGCTCCATTTTAGCCAGCAGAGGCTGCTGAGGAGCAGAAGTGCAGCAGCATTGTGGTTATGCTAAGTAAGAGATGATTGCTAAAAGGGCACAAATAGACCTGTGGTTTTGCTAGCTTGTGTCACATGAAGATTGCATGCTGGAATAAACCAAATATTTGAGGGCAAGATATGTCTTCATCATTTGCGCTATGATTTCTTACATCATGTGCTGTGTCCTTTAAATGAAAAGAAATAAGCATTTGAGAGTTTTAGTTAACTGCATTGTTTATCTAGTGAGCTTTTACTTCACAAACTGTAAAACACCCAACAAAGAAGCATAGTTTTTACTCTCTAGAAATGATGATTTCTTTGAGGAATGCCACAGTTAATTACAGGCTTTAAATGTTTTTTTCAACTCTTCTCAGTTTGCAGGCCTTTCAGATATATCCATCTCACAAGACATCCCCGTGGAAGGAGAAATCACCATTCCTATGAGGTCTCGCATGCGGGAATTCGACAGCTCCACATTAAATGAATCTGTTCAGAATACCATCGTAAGTTAGACTAGTTGAGAGAATTTCTGTTCAATATTAGGGGACTAAATAATAACACTGTGTAATATTTTTGTTTGGTTTATTGATTTTCTGGTTCTCTCCTGAGAATAATTTGGTGCAGCCTTTTTGGAAATCAGTTTGTCTATAATGGGCATTAGGAATCTTAAAATTTCCAAATCTTTTTAAGCTGATAGTTCTGCTTCTCCAGATATAGTATAAAGAAAAAAATTAAATACAAAATATTTTTAAACTACTGAAAAATATTAATATGCAAAGATGTTCATTACAACATTCTTTACAGTAGGGGAAAGTTGAAAACCAGGTTAAGTAAATTATGTTATATCTGTATGGTAGAATACTAAACAACCGTTAAAAATCATGTTTACACCCTGACTGTTATGGCCTTGACTGGTGAGGCTCAGGGTGTTGGGCATTGTCCCACAAACTGAAAGTTTGCTGGTTCAATTCCCATTCAGGGCACATGCCTGAGTTGTGGGCCGGGACCTTGGTTGGGATCATGTGAGAGGCAACCAATCGATGTTCCTCTCTGTCTCTTTTTTTCTCCCTTTCCCTCTTTCTTAAAACAAATAAATAAAATCTTTTTAAAAATCATGTTTACAAAGAAGTATTAATCACATGAAGAGATTTCAAGGCGAAAAATTAGGATAGAGTTATCTCAACTACATTTTGAGAGGTTATATTATCATACCCTTCTTCAGACATCTTGATTATTAGTTAATCTGGCTTCTAGGATTTATTTGCCAGTTAAATTCTGAATGTTGAAAATTAATTTTATATATTGTGAAGAATATGGCAGCTAGGGAGCAGGCTAATTGGTTCTTAAGATGTTATCATGTATAAAGTGAAAGTCCAATGCTATGTTTCACAGAAAAGATTTTAGTTTTTATAAGTTACATATTAGGAGGGTTATGTTTTCTCTTTTACAGAGTTTTAGAAAACAAAACAGGACTGGCAGGTGTGGTAACAGTGATGGCTTAAGGAGGTAATAGAAAAAAACCTGCCTTTCTGGTTTGTTTGTATAGTGGAGGAGTTGAACTCCAATTTTAGTTCTAAAATTCAACAAAGGACTCCCAGGAGATTGAAATAAAAGAAATCGTAGCAAATTAAGTTAGGGGGCTGCCTGCCAACCTTGGTTCTCACGATACAATAGTTGTTTGTGTCTTTCAGATGCGTGATCTAAAAGCTGTTGGGAAAAAATTCATGCATGTTTTGTACCCAAGGAAGAGCAATACTCTTTTGAGAGATTGTAAGTATATGAGGTGTTTGAGGATTTGCTGCTTCTCATTGTACATTATCATAAGTACTTCATAAAGCACAAGCTCTGTGTTAATAAAACTAGCATCATTTTTGCAGGATGAAAAAATAAATGAATATGTAAATAAAAACTTTGGAAGAAGTTAAAAATTTTGAATGGAAGTTCAGAGGTTACAAGATTTTGCTTAATATATTGTCCTCATTGATAAATATAGAATATATCCTCACCTGCTATAATAGACACTGTAAATAATATTTCTGAAAGCTGTGAACACACAGAGACTTTGTTCAGCCAAAGAGCTAAAAATTCCTAAGAGAAAGGCAAAGTGTTCGATTATTAAATTAGAATAATGGCTAATTAACGATTAACAAATTAATAATACCTTTATTGACGTTACTATTTTTAGGACTCTCTCTTATTTTGGTGACTGCTTTCTTTGTTCAAGATTTCTGTCGACAGTATTTACAATAAATTATGCTCTTATTTAGAATTTATTCTTAAAATTGTTAAGACCTTTTCCTTTTCAATTATTCTTGGTCTTTTTGGTACCCTTTATCAGAAAACTTGAACTAGTGCCTGAGAATAGTAACAGTTATGTACATAGGTGTACCTTCTATTTTGCCAGCGTTTCAGTTGTAATATAGGGATGTGAACTGTGTGGCAAATGTGCCATCACTCTGGGTGAAGAAGACTGCGTGTGGTAACAGAATTATTTTCAGCGAAGTACACTGTGGGCCAGAGCTGACAGATGATTTGCTATCACTGGTACACAGTGGAAAGAACATGGACATATCTGGGCTTAAATCATGGTTGTATCACCAGCTGTGTGATGTTGGATAAGACAGTTAACTTGTCCAAGGCTCAAGTTTCTTCCTCTGTTAAAGTGGAGATGATAACATGTACCTAACGGTAAGGGTTGGAGATCATAATGCATATCAACCACCCTGCACAGCATCTGGCATTTAGTAGGTACTTCGTACATGACAGCTGTCAACCTAGTGCCTTTCTATTCCTTCACAATTTTTTTTAATCCTTACAACAACCTTGTGAAGGAGGACTTCTTAGGAAAATGAGCTGCAGAGAAGCCGAGCACCTTGTCAAGATCACACATGCAGGATTAGATCCTTGTTTTCAAGTTCAGTACCCTTTCCAGTCTACCACTGCTACCCCAGATGTGAAGATTCTTTTAACTGTTGCTGCTGTGGTTCAGTTCAAAGCAAGGTCGCTTCTCCCAATACAGAACCAGCGTGTTAGTTTGCAGATTAATGATGAATATCAGGTTATGTAATATGTTAAGGTCCATTCTCAAACCTTGAGGGAGTGGATAGATGAGCTGGCACAAAGGCTGAGCAAGTCATGGACAGAATTTGCACTTCTGCCCTGTCCTGTTATCATAGCCATTGCCAAAGTGACAAGGAAAAAATTCACGACTTAAAAAAATAATCTGAAAAAACCCCCAACAACACAATGACATACCACTTCACTCCCATTAGGATGGCCGTTACCAATCAAAGAAACAGAAAATAACAAGTGTTGATGATGTGGAGAAATTGGAACCCCTGTTTGTTGCCAGTGGGAGTGTAAAATAGTGCAGCCACTATGGAAAACAGTATGATGGTTCATCCAAAAATTAAGCATAGAATAATGCCAGCAATTGCACTTCTGAGTGTATGCCCAAAAGAATTAAAAGCAGGGACTCGAACAGGTATTTGTTCAGAGCAGCACTGTTCACAGTAGCCAAAAGGTAGAAACATCTTAGACATTCATTGATGGATGAATGGATGGATGGATGGATGGATGGGCAAACAAAATGGGGTATACACCATGATACATACCATATATGCATAGACTATTACTCAGCCTTAAAAAGGAGTGCAATTCTGACACATGCTACAACGTGGATTAGCCTTGAAGACATCATGCTATGTGAAATATGCCAGACAGAAAAGTACATATATTCAATGATTCCCACTCATACGAGCTACCTTGTATGAGTCAAGTTGACAGAGATTGAGGGAGAGTGGGCAGTTACTGTTGACTGGATTGGAGTTTCAGTTTGGGGAAATGAGAAAGTTCTGGAGAGGGATGGTGGGGGTTGTTGTGCAACCATAAGTGTGCTCAATACCTGTACCCTTAAAAGTGATTAAAGTGGTGAATTTTAGTTTTAAAGTACTGTTACAGATTTTTTACAACTTAGACACATTTCAGTGCATTAAAAACATGAGTGCATTAGTGTCAGTTGTACTTGAATTCAGTTTTTCAGTTGATAAGTTAGAAAATTTTAACAAGAAACAGTTTTATTAGAGTTTTAGGATTATAATTTCTTTTACGTCTTTTCCAAAATTCACAGTGGTGTCAAAATTGCTTATATAATTAAACAGCATAAGTATGTACATATGCATGCTTGCTTCTCTTAGGTAAAGTTATGTATATGTGAGGTTCAAGTTAGGGGTGGTATATGCATCCTTTTTTCATACTAGTTGAGAAAGGTAATTGCGCTCTGAGCTGTATATTCCTGTGAACTGTTGGCATATTAACCATCCAATCACTATTGACTGAGAACCCCTATGGTTAGACCTGATGTTGGCAGAGCCTTTTATAATTTTTGAAAAGCTTTCTTGTTGTTTGTTAAAGTTTAACCTTATGAAATTACCAGTACTGGGCTGACTTTTCATCTATAAGAACAGCATTCCATTCTAGTTCAACGTAAGAATGAGGCAGGGGAAGCAGTGTGGCAGGGTGGGGGGACATTTGCAGTAGGAATCCAAAGACCTTGGTTCTGGTCCCACGTCTATACCTAACTGCTGAAATAAACTTGGGAAAGTGACTTCCTTCTCCACCTTATTTTTCATCTTCGTGAGATGGGCCTGATTATACTTGCCTCAGATAGGTGAAGTGACTTGACAGTAGTCCTCTTTCTGAGTGCCGCCAGACGGGGCACTCCTCATCCATTAGTCTTTAACTATAGCCTGCTGGAATGTGGCTTAGTGTGTGGGGAGAGGGATGATTTGTGGAATATGAAGTAACAAAACTTAAAGGATGTGCAAAGAAGGACAGTCAGACTTGGGGAGCAGAGAGGGCAAGTAAAGGGGGATAGGAGAGGAGGGAAGGCTTGGGCCAGCAGACAGAGCCTTCATATCTGAATTCCAAGAGTGGGTGAGGTAGATATTGGAATAAAGATAGAAAATACTGCCTGGTCATTTCTTAACAATCTTCTACCTTTTCTTGCCTTGTAGGGGATTTATGGGGCCCTTTGATCCTTTGTGTGACACTCGCATTGTAAGTACACACACAGGGTCCGGCAAAAGTAATGCCATTGAGTGTGGTTGGTAGGGTATGTGAGGGCCTCACACAAGATGGACAGCAATTTGAACATTTCACCTAAAATATCATATGGCGTGCCTGAGTGTGGTATTGTTATGTTACAGAATTATATGCTCATGATTTTGTTATAAAAGATTTGGTATAGATTACCAGCTAATAAAAATGGGGTGTTATTTGTGCCAGACCCTGTATTTCCTTTGTCATTTGACATAGTCACAGGGGTGTCCAACCTGTGGCCCACAGGCCACATGTGGTTCAGGATGACTGTCAGTGCGGCCCAACACAAAATTGTATATTTACTTAAAATATAAGTAAATGATATTTTATTCATGATTACGTGTTGCAAAGTATTTAATGTGTAGCCCAAGACAACTCTTCTTCCATTGTGGCCCAGAGATGCTGAAAAGTTGGACACCTCTGTACTAGAGTGTTTGTGGAGTTTTAAAATTAAGGGGAATTCTGACTGAATATTTTATTTAGGACTTTTGTGACATATTGTACTCCTTATTAATTTAAATCTAAAAAGTCAGATAGCTTTCTGGGTCAGTTCAAAGAGTGATGGAATTAAAGATGTAAAAATTATGCCTACCTCCATCTACCAGTGACTTCTTAGCCTGTTTTTGTCATTTCTATTCACCAAACTTTCATGTACTATACACTTCCCCATCACTAAGTGAATTAAATATCTATAGTTTAAGCACTGTTTATTTGCAAACATCATTGCTTTTAAATCTTACCAAAATATGAATGAGAATGAGAACACATGAGAGAGAAGTGTCAGAGTTCAAAGCAAGATCATGCTTCCAAGTGCTTTGCTTTCCACATGCATCTAATGTAAAGGGAGAGAGCAGAAGAAGAACCACCAAGTTCCACTGGCAAGGGGAATATAACAATTGGTAGAGTGGAAAAAATACTGCATTAGGATTCAGTTTTTGATTCTCATCCTGACTGCTATCAGCAAAGTGACTTTGGGCTATTCATAACCAACATTTGTCTAATGACTTTTCCCAGTTACAGAAAACTTTTAAATACTTTCTCTTATTTTATCCTTATAACAAGAAGTGAATGTCATTTTCATTTTTCCACAAACAGCCTTAGGTTTGTAGAGATTGAGGATGAACCAAGATCTCATAATCAGTGGTAAACCTGGGAATCGACCTCAGGTTTCTTCTCCTGCCCATTCTCTACCTCTGTGAATATTACACATCTCCTGCCGCCTCACCTCTCTGGCTTTTCTCTTCATATCTATGAAAAGAGGTGGTTGATGATCTTTTCCAGTACTAAACTTTTGTGATTCTAAATTCAACAAGTTTCTTACCGGCTTCTCTACCCATTTTTTAATGTGTCAAGAACATGCTAATTTAGGTAATGACATTGAGTGCTATTATTTTAAAGATTTTATTTATTTACCTTTAGAGGAAGAAGGGAAGGAGAGAGGTAGAGAAATATCAATATATGGTTGCCTGTCGTGCATCCCCTGCTGGGAACTGGCCTGCAACCCAGGCATGTGCCCTGACTGGGAATCGAACCATGATCCTTTGGTTTGCAGGCCTGTGCTCAATCCACTGAGCTATACCAGCCAGGGCCATTGAGTGCTATTTTTATGCTTTTGATAACCATAAGAAAGAATAATTCTGTGCTTTGATGGAAGGGTTTCTCTCAGCTGTAAGCATTTACCTTTTTTTAAGTTTTGAAAGATTAACCTTAGAGATTATGTCATTTAACTCCACTTACTTGCAGAGAAGAAAACTGGAGTCCCAAGACATTAAGCGATGTGCTCCAGTTTACTTATCTAGTAACAGAACTAGGATTGATATCTGACTCTTCTGTCTTTCAGGCCAGTTATTCTTTCTTTCATTATATGATTCTGAAGTAATAGGGCTTCTGGCAATACGCAACAATGAGTGCTGGCGTTCCTTGCATCAGATTGTCGGGACTCCAAATGGAGCCATAGAATACAAAAGGCCATACTGGCAAACAGCATAGCAGGGCAAGATTTCCTCTGTGATTTCTCTATACTATGCAGTAGGAGGTTGTGAGCTTGATGTTACATACTATTTTTCTGAAAAAAATAGCACTGGTTCTAAGTGTTCTATGAGACATTTTACATCTGAAAAATTCTTACACTTTTAAGTATAAGTGTAAGAATACATTTATACTTTTAAAAACTTCTTACACTTTTGCCCTGGCTGGTGTAGCTCAGTGGATTGAGCACAGGCCTGTGAAGCAAAGGGTTGCCGGTTTGATTCCCGGTCAGGGTGCATGCGTGGGTTGCAGGCCAGGTCCCCAGTGGGGGACACATGAGAGGCAACCACACATTGATGTTTCTCTCCCAGTCTTTCTCCTTCCCTTTCCCTCTCTCTAAAAATAAATAAATAAAGTATTTTTAAAAATTTCTTACACTTTTAAGTGTAAGTGTAAGAATAGTGTAAGTATAATTACACTATTTAAGTGACTGTTCAACTTAGTTTGAAAGCAAAGGCTTTTAGTAGTAATCTGTATATTTCTATTTAAAAAATCAACGACTAAATAGGTTTATGGACTATTTCCATTTTTAAATGTCAGAACTAGAATCTTTACCCAAGAGTTACAAATTGGAATGTGTCCAAGGGCTAGAGAAGGGACTTGAGTGCATGCATTGTGGATTGCTGACTGGAAGCCCCTTGAGAAGGAACCTGCTGATCTGTCCACTGTGCTGGATTATTGCAGTGTAGCAATGCCGGCGTGCTGTTAGAAACACTGCTCATTTTGAAAGAAAATCCAGGAATACATCATTTTTATGTGCAACTTCTCCATTTTAAAATGGCATCTTGAATTTAAAACCATTTTGAGTATTGTATGGAACAACAACCTCAGATGTATGAGCCACATTTGACCTTTCAATTTGTAAGCTCTGCTTAACCAAAAAAGGTCTTTAGTAATCCACTTAAGCATTCCAACAAAGCCAAGTAGAGCACCCCTTGTACTCCTGAGGTATTTGGAATTTGAAAGAAGGGAGCCTTGCCAAATCCTTCTGGAATTTTCCTTTCGTATAGCCTACATGTTACAAGATCTTCAGGTAAGGTATAGGGCAGCTCCTTGATTCAGACTTTGGGAATCCATGCCTTCACTTTATTGCTCTAAGTAAAAAAGTAGGCAATTCTCATGCCATGTCCTTGTCACAGAATGCTTCAAGGAGGCTCTGCAGACAGTGAAAATGATGGCGGGCCCCAGTTTGCAGAAGTGTTTGTCATTATCTGGTTTGGTGCAGTTACCATCACCCTCAACTCAAAGCTTCTTGGAGGAAACATGTGAGTATTATTAGAAGCCATTTGTTTTCATTTGCTAGGGAGCACAGCTTAGATTTTTAAGGGATCCTGGCTAGTTAACTAATTTTTGAAAAGAAAAATCAAAATAAATGAAGGACAAAGAGAATATTCTCTTAAACCCACTGAATCCTGACTGGTGTGGCTCAGTGGGTTGGACATCACCCTGAAAAGCAAAAGGTTGCTGGTTCCATTCCTGGTCAGGGCACATGCCTGGGCTGTGGGCCGGTCCCTGTTCTCTCACACATCAATGTATATCTCCCTGTCTCTCTTCCTGCCTTCCCCACTCTCTAAGAATAAATAAATAAAGTCTTTTAAAAAATAAAACTACTGAACAGAGATAAGCTGGTTGAGTTAAATTATCTGGGGCCCTTTGATAAGCTTCAGCTGCTCTCTCCAGCCCTAGAATTGTAGGCACAATGTTTTGTGTTAGAGGGTTATGTCCATTTTGAGGAACAGATGGTCCATAGCTTTCAACATATTCTCAGATGGGTCTATAAACTAGAAGAGATAAAGAAGCACTGTCTTAGCCCTGACTGGTCTGGCTCAGTGGGTTGGGCATTCTCCTGTAAACTGAAAGGTTGCTGGTTCAATTCTTGGTCGAGGCATATGCGTAAGTGGCAAGCTAGATCCCTGGATGGAGGCGTGTGAGAGGCGATGTTTCTCGCCTTCTCTTTCTCCCTCCTTTCCCCTCTCTCTAAAAATAAATATTATCTTAAAAAAATAACCACTGTCTTAGAGGTTCAGTGGGAGAAGGAGGTCTTTAGGAATTAGAGTAGATCGCCTGGTATCTTAGTTGGCCAACTTTTTAAAAAAGATTTTATTTATTTATTTTTAGAGAAAGGGAGGGAAAATGAAAGGGAGACAAACATCAATGTGTGGTTGCCTGTCACACACACCCCCCACTGGGGACCTGGCCCACAACCCAGGCATGTGCCCTGACTGGGAATTGAACTGGCGACCCTTTGGTTCACAGGCTGGCACTCAAATCTACTGTACCACACACCACCCAGGGCTAGATGGCCCACTCTTAAGGAGTTTAAAAGGAGAGAAACAAGAGTAAGGATAGAAGAATTAAAGCATGTGCTAATGCAGAGGCCCAACCTCATAAAATCAGTGTTGGGGTATACGTCTTATGTATCTGGAGGGAAGTAACAATCCATGATACATAGAAATCTGTAATAACTATCGTGACATGGATCAGCTGTATTTATGATTTTTACAAATGTATGTTGTTTCTTAGTTCTTTTTTTCAGAGCCTCTGTGTGCTGGGTTACTGTATACTTCCCTTGACAGTGGCAATGCTGGTTTGCCGGCTGGTACTCTTGGCCAAGCCAGGACCGATAAACTTCATGGTTCGGCTTTTTGTGGTGATCGTGATGTTTGCCTGGTCTATAGTAGGTAAGAATGTACTGATCTTTACAATTACAGAGCAGACAAAAGTGTGCATTAGAGACGAACACCACATGAGAAGCAGTGTAACTCCTAACTCACATGTCAGTAATGTGATTCTTGACAGTGTTGCCCATAGAACCCTCTGTTCTAAGTGGGATTCATAGATGTGTCCATCTAATCTAAGTTAGGTATCTGGACTTCTAAGATGTGGGGTCATATCTTCTTTTAAAAAATCCTTAAATAATGCATAGGGTTGGAAAAGGAGATTATACTACATCTAGCTCAGTCCTGGCATATATAGGAGGTGTAGGTGACTTGAGAGATAATGGGTCTTTTCCTGACAAAGTAGTCGGAATGAAAACAATAGCTGCATTTATAGATTGCGTATTATAGGTCAAGCACGATATATGTATTATCTCATTTAAACTGCAACCCTAATGAATAAAAACTATTATTAATAGTCCCATTTTCATAGAGGAGGAACAGACACAGAGAGGTGAAGCAACTTGCCTTAGGATGTATTACTACTCAATAGGGGAATCAAGTTTCCAACCCAAGCAGATCACATACCCATTTGGAACTTGACTGTACTACTCCCAGAGTAATTGGTTAAGTATCATTATATAGTACTTTCCTGCTTCAGTGGAAAATTCTGCTAAAGATTAGGAAGAGCCAATAGCAGTGGCATTGAATGCTGTGTGCTCATTGTTCTTACATCCCTAAAATTATCTTAGAATTCTACTTTAAACTAGAAGTGTTCACTAGCATCTTATTAAATGGGAGAAACAAGCTGCCTCATATTTTAAGTGCAGTAACATCTCTTTGCTTGAAACGTGCTTAAAAGCCAAGAAGTACTCCGGAAAGAGGTCTGACAGTGCCAGAATTGATATTCCAAAGACTGCATACATACTAAGCTTGGTTTCTTTACCCAAGGGAGAGCCCCGCATTTCCTCACTTAGAGTCTGATCATTTATCATCCATGTAGTTCTGAATAGCTTAGTTGTCCAGTATCCAGGCCCACAGCAGTTCAGAAAGTAGCATCTTAGAAGCATTCATTTTTTAATTTGGCAAATATTATTAAGCACAAACTATGTGTCAGGCACTGTGCTGGGCTTGGTCTCTGACCTCAGATCCTCGGAGTTCACAACCCAGTGGATCGGCCAGACATGTAAATACATCAGGACAATGAAGTGTTCCTGGTGGGAGACGGAAGTCTCTGCAGGGCACGTGGGGACACAGGAGAGAGTGCTGTCTGCGGTGACAGGATCCCAGCCAGTTAGTTGTTCAGGAAGGATTTGTTTGCAGGGTGATCACTGATAGGTGTTTCCTGGGTGGATAAGAGGGATGGCATCGAAAAGAGCTGAAGAACAAGGACTCAGACAGCATGGCAGGATAAGGCTATTTGGCATAGTACCAAAAGCCTGGCACATTTTTGCAAACCTGTTCGGTGCAGTTTGCTCACTTCTCAGAAAACAGTAAGAAGCTCCGTTTAGAAGGGTTTCCATCTGAAACGTGGAAGGCTTTCAAAGCTTTAGTGTGTGAAAACAAGCAGCCTCAGCTGTCGAAAAACCTGTGCTCCTGAAGCCTTTTTCTCTAAGGGCCACAAATATAAGTGAACTTTTAGTATAATTTTGTTCTAGACTATGCCAAGCACATCGAAGTTAGTAAATGTTAGGAGTTATGACAGTCTCATCGCAGTCATTATTCTTTTTTGATTGCTTTTCTTTTATTTTCTTCAGCCTCTACAGCTTTTCTTGCTGACAGCCAGCCTCCAAACCGCAAAGCACTTGCTGTTTATCCTGTTTTCTTATTCTATTTTGTCATCAGTTGGATGATTCTCACCTTCACTCCTCAGTAAATCGGAAAATGGAAATGAAAAACCAATGAGTTGAAAGCTCATCTGAACAATGCAATTCACCATGGAGCTTTGCCTCTGGCCCTGTTGTGTCTAATTTTGGAGGCATTTGGTAACTGGCTGTGTGAGGAGATTATAAGGGAGCCATAAAGAACTATTGCCACTCGTATAAGGACTGATGTTTGAAAGGCTGTTCTTTTCCTCTTAATGTTATTTCTTTAAAATACATGTGCATAGTACACCCAGTGTAATGCCTTCTTAAGGTATGATAGGGGTCACTGTGGTCCATTAGGGTGACATCCAATGACACGGAAAGCACATGGGTACATCCTGCAAGTGGAATAGATTTGGTAACTGTATTTCCAATTTAGAATACCAGTTCAGGTATAGCTCTTAAACACATTGCCTTATGACTATTAGAATATGCCTCTCTCATTAGAATAAATAAGAATGGATAGTGTGTATCCATTTTCTTTTATTTCTCTCTGAACTTTAAAAAGGCAATGACAGAGGTTGCCAGGGGGTTCATAGATGTGGGAGGAGAAAACATGCACTAACCAGTATTCAGATTTGGGTCATAGAAAATTCTGCACTCGTCGCTTTTAAAAAAGCAAAAGACATTTGAAGAATCAGCTTCTTTAATCTTTCTGTATGGTCACCTAACTGCCATGCTTAACAGCACTTCAGTGACACTCTGGTTTTGATCTTACACCCTGACTGAGGTGTGTAAGTGGCCATGTGTAGTTTTCCTTTGACCAACACTCTCAGCGGTCCAATGTTTGAACTTATCAAACAAGTAGACCACCTCAGAAATGTCAGTTGGTGGGTCCCTAAGGCATATTGTCATGTGGGCACCTTCCCTTAAAGGTAGAATAAGGCCATTTGAATATAGCATAGCTATAAGGAATTCTTCATTATTCTGTATACTATGGCCAGTAACTAGGAAGTAAAGCTAAATCACAACCCTGCATCTAACCATGCAAACAGGGAGGGATTTAGTGTTCTGATGGCTGATTCCCAGCAGCTGGACGCTTAGAGCACGATGTAGGATGGAGGTGGCTTTCCAGCTGCCACCTGTTCATAGTGGGCGCAGCAGTTTCTTCATTAGATGTGGTTCTTGGGTCGGGGAATAGCAATTTATTGTCTTGGTTCTACACTTGATTTGTAAAGCTAATTAGCTCTCCTTTAGACAAGTACTTTTTTGCACATGTGCACCTACTTGTATTCTCAGCTATTTATGCACACAAGTGTGTAGGCTTTTCAGGGAGAGGAGTGTCTGGGGCAGGCTGACTCTGAGCTCAGCAGGGCTCCTTTAACGTGATATGAGCTGCTGCCTTCTATAAATTGCACATTGAAGAACTCTTAATAGGCAAAGACTAGCAGTCAGGTAGAAAACATTTATTGTAAATATACGTGTACTTAGAAAGATAGGAATTTCTTATTCCACAATTTTGCTTTGTCATAAAATTTAAATATTTATTCAGTTTGTATTTAAAAACTACCTACACATAGATCTATAATTTAAAAAATATATTGTCTGCATCCCCAGATTAACTGAGTGAACAGTACTTGGACAGTTGTGTTTTCAGAATGATGTTCAACTACAAAAGCATTACAAAGTTGGCCTCCTCTGTCCCAGCCTTGGCCAAAGTTTTCAGTTGTATATTTTTGTTTATTTCAGATTGCCTTTTAATTTTTAAAGTAAACTGTGTGCAAGGACTAAGCCACTGCTTTAGTCTTGAACTGGTAAAGAAAATATTTTGAAAATGGTCCTAATTTTGAAACTAGTCCTAAATTATCCATATCCATCGTCTGAAATTTTCCAGTTGCGAGTAAAAAGATCCTCCAAAGTTGGTGTATAATTTATCCCAGTGATTATAATGTACAATTAAAGAAATAACCATGCTTCTCAAAAGGGAAGTGTTTACCGAATTTTATGCAGGCAAAATACTTGGTCAGAAATTCCTAAGGTCACAACTCCAAGGGGAGTTTGAGTGTGCATGTCTGGGCAGGCATTATACATAGTGGGTATGAAGGCAGCTTGTCCTGTGTATTAATCTGTTGCTCTTGTATGATTTAGCAGATGGTTTTACTTGATTTAAATGAAGGCGGTAAATGGAAATTGAATGATCTTTTCGAGAACAAGTAGTCAGTTTGAGGGTGTACATACTTTCTTATTATATGCAACAAGTGCATTGCCTTCTGTGACAGACGACCTGAGTACATGGAAGTTGTAACCCTCAACACAGCTATCCCTGATTTGCTGCAAAGGCACATGGCTTATTATAGAATGGAGGACTAGAAGGGACAGGGCCTCTAACAGAGGCAGCCCTGTTCCAGGAACTGGGAAATTTCATACTTCAGATGAAATTCAAGCATGCGAGCATCATTGCTGAATGCGGTGCATCAGTGCCATTGTGGCTTATCACTTGCTGCTCCTACTTCTGAGATTAAGACTCCATTGTTATATTCTTTAGCAATAGCAAAGGTGAAGAGTAGATTTAATCTCTGTTCAGATTATAAAAACTCAATTGCGAACATATTTGAATATGCAGTGTAGTTTTACGAGTCAGTCATTAATTGTGAAGTTTTTTATCTTGTAAGAAGCTTATTATATGGGTTGAATTGGGTCTTATCATTGTGGTGGAGTTTTCTGTTTTTGGACAAGGTGGGGTCACAGGGCACTGGACCAGAAGCATTTTACTGTTGACTACATTTGTCTTTTTATAAAGTGCCCCTAAAATGTGATTAGGAGGCTAGCAAGCCTGTATTTGTGAAGACTTAATTATGTACTTTATATATCGTTTACCCGGACTTCCTGTTTACTCCTGGAGAGCAAAATGAAAACTTCCTGTCATTTCAGAATTTTGAGTAACATCAAGTCATTGGAATTTATCTAAAGCCTACCATGATATGCTCAGATGTCCATTGCATGCAGCTGTTGTATTCCAGAGCAAAATACTGAAATTGTGATTCTCAGACTGTTACTTTCTGAGGCAATTAGATGTGTGAATGTTAACCCATGTATGTAAATTAGAAATACTTTTTTAGATTCTGTGGGCTTTTATTAAAAATAAAGAATTTTTAGGGATTTACTTAGGCCATAAATGGCCAACTAATAATGACAACAATATTACTACTAATAATAGCTGACATTTATTGGGCACTTACTATGTGCCAGGCACTATTCTATTTTTTTAAGAATTTTTTATAGCTTTATTGAGATACCTTAACCATAAAATTCACCCTTTTAAAGCGATGTACAAGTCAGTGATTTTTTTCAGTACAGTCACATAATTGTGCAATCATCGCCACGATCTCACTTTAGAACATTTTCATCATTCCACAAAGAAACCCCCTACCCATTAGCAGTCACTCCCTGTTCCCTTCTCCCAAGACCCTGGCAACCAGCGGTCTGCTTTCTGGCTCTGTCGATTTGGCCAGGCAGTATTCTTAAGTGCTTTTCATGCATCTCTAATCCTCAACATAAAGCACTACAATTCTCATCTTACAAGTGGAAAACTGAGGCACAGAAAAGTTAGTAAGTAAATTTCTCAAAGTCCTGTAGTAAATTGGTTTAAAATAGGAAAAACACATTAGGATGAGAGCATAGTAGGGCACAATTTTGAATTGTATTCTTATGTGCATGAAATGAATACACCACCTCCCCAGGGTAAGTTCCCTGTTATTAGCCATTACAACTGAACATAGACAGCACTCGATCTTTTTCCCTGAGTATAATAGAACACTATATCAGCAGCATTGGAGGAACAAGAGCAGTGTACATTGGGAACATTGGCTTTGCCACCCTCATCCCTCCTCCAACCCCTTTTCTCTCCCCTCCACCTCCACCACCTGCATATACCCCTCCCCTTTTTCTTTTAAAGTCTTAAGGATAAAACAACTTTTGCCTCTTTTTAATTCTCCCAGAAGGATCGTTAATGTATCAAAATTGAACTTGTCTTTTCAGGTGTTTATAGTCCAGGGATGCATCTGGTCGCTTATGGTACTGGTTATAGTCCTAAGACCTCAGAGAGCAGTTGTGTGAGAATAGAATGCCTTTTTATTTGGATTAAATTAGGTGGGGGGAAGGAAATAACAAGAGTAAAGGCTTTGCCTTAAGGAAGTCAGGGTTCCTGCCTGGTAGGAAGTGGCCACACACTGCTCTTGTCTGCTCTGTTCATTCTTTTTTTGCCTTTGTACTCTGCGCCATCCCTGCTGGTAATTTTGTGAAACCCTCCAATGGTCCATTCTAATCCTGATCTTCCCTGTAAATAATGAACCTGTGAAAAGAATAGATCTGTAAAATTATTTGTGAATGTTAAATGTACAAATAAAAAACAGTGGAAAGGGAGAATTGGTGTTTGCCTGTTCGTGTGCCAAGAGGCATGAAGATGTTTGCACCACACTGTTCTCACACTTAATGGATTGTCATTGGACAATATTGGCCGAGTAAGATTGCACAAGCAGCCAATTAGAATGGAAGGTTACACTGAATGAGCAAATACTATATGCCAGCTTCTTCACTGGCTGCTTTGTCAACAGCAGCCTCTCATCACAGCAGCCTTTTGAGGAGGGTGGTATTTCCTTGAAGTTGAGGGAGCTGGAGACTCAGGAAGGTTAAATAAAATGTCCAAAATCACGTAGTAAGTGGTGCAACCAGAATTCATACTCAGGTTTTGTGACTCCATAGTCTTTTTCCTGTATCAGTTGTTTGTCAAAGTAAAATCACACCTATCCTCCTGAAGGGAATTAAGTGAAATCAATGAGGCAGCTTAAGAGTGTGGTGAGAAACTGTTTCCAGCCTTCTGCTGGGGACTATACCTATTACTGATCTCAGTTTCCAATCTACTTGAATAAACGCAATTCCCTACCCCTCTGCAACACATAATAGTTGAAACATACTGTGCTTCTTTTTGGTACCATGTGAGGTAGCAGAGGGATCAGTAAGAATGAGTTATACACATACTTGTACAAGTAGGTAGACACCGAGTCAAGGATGTTGAATGCCTGGTGATGTCAACTTGAACAAATGTACCAGATTTTTTCCCTTGGGCAGATAATGCAATGACTGCCAAAAGAATAGCCAACAAGGAAAAATATTTAAATTACCTTACATGAGTTATATTAGATGGTAAAACTGCTCTTAGCCATACCCTAGCTAAGTATGGTGAGGTTTTTAGACATTTTTTTAAGAGGGGAAGGGAAGGAGAGAGGGAGAGAAATACCAATGTATGGTTGCCTCTGGTGCGTCCCCTGCCGGGAACTAGCCTGCAACCCAGGCATGTGCCCTGACTGGGCATCGAACCACTGTTTGGTTCGCAGGCCCACGCTCAATCCACTGACACCAGCCAGGGCTTAGAGATTTTTATGTATTTATTTTATTACTTTATTGTTGTTCAATTACAGTTGTCTGCATTTTCTCCCCACCACTGCCCCCACCCCGATTTTTATTTATTTTTAGAAAGGAAGGGAGGGAGAAAGAGGGAGAGAAATACTGATGTGTAAAAGAAACATCAATCAGTTGCCTCTCACATTCCCCCAACAGGGGACCTGGCCCACAACCCAGGCATGTGCCCTGACTGGGAATTGAACCAGTGACATTTCAGTTCAGCACTCAATCCACTGAGCCACACCATCCAGGTCTGCTGTTGTTAATATTGTTATACTTGGGTAAAATACCTCCTACTTGGAGCACTATTTAAACTTCTACCTGAATCAGTGTGTTCCAAATATTTATTATATACACATATGAATAGGTTTGGGCTTTCTTTTTTCTTAGTCAATCATGTTCCTGGAAGGAATCTATATGAAGGTATTTTAGGACATACCCAAGAGCTTAAACTTTGTAACTATATATATATATATATGAATACTAAACTTGGTGAAGACTTGACAGATTTCACAGTGAATGAATCAGTTTAAACTTCCACTACTAGAGAGTTCATATTATTATATCACAAACATTTGACACGGTGTGCCTTTTGTAAAAATTAAAATTATTTTATTTCCCCCATCCCCTACCCACATTCCTTCAGCAACCATCTGTTTTATTCTCTGTAGCTATGGGCCTATTACCACCATTTTGTTTGTTTATTATTTTTGTTTTTTAGATTCCATGAGAAGTGAAATTACAGAATATTTGTCTTTCTGCCTGACTTATTTAACTTAGCAGCATACTCTTTAGGCTCATCCATGTTGTCGGGAATGGTAAGACTTCATTTGTTTTTATTGCTGAGTAATATTCCATTCTATAGGGTCCAGGACAAATAATGCCCCCTTTTTATTACAACATCTTTTATCACAAAATCATAAGCATGTAATTCTGTAACAGAACAATATCACACTCAAGCATGCCATGTGACATTTTAGGTGAAATATTCAAATTGTCCATCTCATGTGAGGCTTTCACATACCCTATCAACCACACTGAAGCAAGCCTTGCTTCTGCCAGATCCCGTGTAATACATATGATATACCCCATTAATGGTTAATATCAAAAATATGTAAGAAACTCATATAACACCAAAAAAAAATTGTAACTGCCATTTTGTGCTTCTTAATCCCGTCTCCTTTCTCTCCCATCCCCCAAACTCCAACCATCTGGCAAACATCAGTTTGTTCTCTCCATCTATGAGTTTTTCTTTTTTGTGTGTTTTTTGTTTGTTTTCAGATTTCAAATATTGTAAAATTATGTAGTCTTTGTCTTTCTCTACCTTATTTCACATAGCATAATACCCTCTAAATCCATCCATGTTGCTGCAAATGATAGGATTTCATTATTTTTATGGCCAAGTATTATTGCATTGTATATATGTATTACATTTTCTTCATACAGTCATCTATTGATGAGGACTTAGGTTGTTTCCATATTTTAACTATTATAAATAATGCTGCAATGAACATAGAGAGGCTTATATCTTTTCAAATAATTGTTTTGTATTTCTTTGGAAAAATACCCATAAAGGGGTTGCTGGGTCATGTGGCAGTTTTATTTTTAATTTTTTGAGGAAGCTCCATACTGTTTTCCATATAAGTTGCACCAAGTTGCAATCCAACAACAGCGCACAAGGGTTTCTTGTCACTAATCATCAGGGAAATGTAAATTAAAATCACCAACAGATATCACCTCATGCGTGTCAGAATAGTTATCATCAATAAATGAACAAACAAGAGATGGCAAGGATGTGTATAAAAAGAAACCTTTGTCATTTGTGGATTTATTACTGGTAGCCATTCTGGCAGGCATGAGGTGATATCTCATTGTGGTTTTAATTTGTATTTCTCTGACAATTAATGATTTTGAGCATCTTTTCTTGTGAGTATTGGCCATCTGTACATCCTCTTTAAAGAAGTGTTTTTTAACATCCACTGCCCATTTTTTAATTAGATTGTTTCATTTTTAGTGTTGAGTGCTCTGGCCAGCAGAGCGTCAACGAGGATTCGGCCACCTGTATGAAGCAAATGAGTGAGGGGGACAAGAGGCGCAAGGAATGGCAGCAAGACAATAAGTTCTGATCAAGCTGCAAAATTTTATTTCTGGGCAAAGACTTATAAAAGGGGGGGAGGGGAAGCGTATCGCTACTTGATTGGTGAGGGGTACACAAATGAGCGCTTCTTGATAGGTTACTGCGCACATGCCGGGGTGCGTGTCCTATACTCTGATTGGTAGCCTGTGCTCATGCTCTGCACATGCTCTTGGCAGGGGCCGGGCTAGCCGTAAACAGGAAGACCAACCGCTGTCTTCTGAGGAGCGTAAACCCCCCGAGCTGATTGCATTAGCAAAAAGGCCAGATTCTGCCCAGCCCAGGTTCCCAACATCTCCTCCCTTTTTGTTTACTAGAGGCGGAGGGGCTATATTTGAAATAGACGTTAACCAACTGGGGGAGGTAGAGGCCTGGCTCCTCCTGAGCTCATCCTGAGCTCTGAAGTACCTTTTGCGGAGGAGAGGATTTGGGTACTAACCTCTATGCAAGCTGGCTTGCCTCTCAGGAGACTCGAAAGACCCGTGAATGAGGGCTTCTCCGTGCAGTGCTTTGCCTTGCACCCAGTGGTGTCTATCACAGCTCTTTGGCTGTGAAGCATAATTTCGAGGATTATGCTGCTCCCGTAGGAGGGGAACCTGGTGAGAACTGTGGGCAAACACTCAAGTGGTTGTACAGCTCGGGGTCGACTCCTAGTTCCAGCATTTCTAATTGATGATAGTGTACCTGAATAGGTCTTCCTAATACATTATTAAGCTGCTCTTTGATTAAATT